>APFE030873187.1:0-14777 GCA_000404065.3 Pinus taeda
ATCTGTGTTGTTGCTGGTCTTTTCTCCCAACACTGCAATTCTCTCTCATCATGATGCATCATGCTACTGCTACTGCTACTGCATCGCAACTCAGTTACTGAGAAGTAAGTAACTCATCCACCCAACTACTGACATCCTTGTCAGGCTAGAAACCCTCCCAACACTGAAGCTCTCTCTGCCGCTATACTATGCTCCCTCTACTGCCTCTGCATTGTTGCAACAACTTTGTGTCTCTCGCACTGCTGCAAACCTCTTTGTGCCATCCTGCACTGCTGCAACCTCCTCTGTGCCTCTCACACTGCTACAACCTCTCTGCGCTGCCCGGGACTACTGCACTCTAGCACTCTCTACCACTTCATCTGCATCTTCTTCTACTGACATCCGCCATCCTGCTACTGCCACTTCGAGGCTCCCGTAGCCAAGTATGATCTATGAGTTTGGGTACCTCAAGGATCCTGCCCCTCATCACCTGTAGTCCTCCAGACTACAACGCGATGTCTCCCCACCTCTTTTCTAGAGGTACATGAGCACTCATGGCACAATCATCATCATCCTCTACCTCCTTTTCTGCCTTCGCTAGCACTACCTTGGAGTCAGGCGCATCTCCCTTATTCTTCTTCCTCGGACACTAGTTTGCATAATGCCCCAGTTCCCCACAGTTGAAGCACTTTATCTTGGAGAGGGCCTTTTTCTTGGTCTTCCCCTTCTCCCCTGCAGATGCCAGAGTTGAATCCTCTTCCTCCTCTTTATTGACCCGGGCTCCTTTGTTGCTACTTCCCGTCTTGGTTAACCGTCTGATCTCTTCTTGGCGAAGAGCTTCCCACAATTCTTCCCAATCTGGAAGATTCGCTCTGCCCATAATGCTCTGGACGAATGTCTCCCACTCCTCGGAGACTGCGTTTAGGGCAGTCCTCACCATCAACTCCTGATCCAGTGTGGCCCCTATGGAAGTCAGTTGGTCCCGGATCTCCTGCAACCTACTGAGGAAGTGATCTACCTGCTCCCCCTTCTGCAACTGGTATGACCGTAGTTGATTCTCCAGCAGCATCTTCCTCTGCACGGAAGTGCCTTGATACAATGTCTTCAAGGTATCCCACATTTCCTTTACCGTCTCCTTCTCAACAATATGCTGGACCACATGATCCTTGACCCCATCAAGGATTATGTATTTTGCATTGGCCATCACATCCTCATACCTTTCATTGTCAGCTGGAACGACTAGGATAGCCACGGTTCTCAAGGTGAAGGCCTTGATGCGATGTCTATTTAGAACAGATAGGATCATGGCCTTCCAGATGACAATGTTGGACGCCCCATTCAACCTGTCCTGATCCCTCAGTCCATTCGTGGCCATCTCTCTGCTCTTCGTTTCGACTCCTCTGAGTCTCTACTTCCCTCCTAGAAGTTCTCTCTTCGACTCTCTCTGAGTCCATACTTCCCTCCTAGAAGTTCTCTGCTAGACTCCTTCTGAGTCTCAATTTCCCTTCTGGAAATCCTCCTGCCAACCGTCGAATCACACATCTCCGATCTCCTATGCACCTACAACACTGATCTGGATTTCTTTGCTAGAAATTCGCCTAGGTAGCGAATCCCTCTACCTTGGTTTTGCTCCATTAGGTACTGCTCTGTCTCGATAGCAACAACACCCCACCAGCTTCACTCTCTGCAATCTGCCCATAGCTTCCTATGCCCCAGCAACTTGTGAACTAAGCCTCTAAACTCTGCGCAATCCCAGGAAGGCTGATTTGCTCCCTTGGACAACTGTGTCAGCCCTCCTGGTCTCTGTGTGGCTCTTAGTGAGCCTCTACGATGGCCTATCTCTAGCTCGAATTGATGATGCAGTTCCTCTGCGTCAACCCTTCTCTGCTGCTTTCTTCCTAGGAACAACTTCTGTCACTCAAGACAGTTCTTTCAGCTTCAAATTTTCTGATTCAGTTGGCGCCTTCATCTTTCTTGTGATCTGCAACCCTCTGATACTATGTTGAAATTTCTATGTATTACCCGTTAGAAATTTTATCTGTATTCTCTGATTTATTTCGCCTACTTGTTTAATTACTAACAAGTTATTGAACCATATAAACATTGAAATAAACACAATACAGTCTCAACCATCTACAGATCAACAACTGAAAGAAATAGACAAACACACAAGTGACACCGTTATTTTTGGACAATCGTCCCTAGAAAAACCCAACCTGGGAAAACCAGTGTAGCAGTTCTAAGGGTTTTATTATTAAGCATCTTTTCTGAGTACACTGTGTGCCAAACTGGCTCACCCAATAGAGATAAAAAATATGGCAATAATACCTCTTCAAAAGCAGATATTCTGAAAGTCTACCACACGAAACCCTCTCCATCATAATCTGAAGCACTGTGTCAGCCCTCCTGGCCTCTGCGTCAGCCTAAAACCCTCTGTGTCAGCCCTCTGAGGCTCTGCGCAGCTTCTCTGAACCTCTGCGTCACTTCTGCAGCCTTTGTGTGGATGACGCAGGACCTTCTGGCCTTTGTGCAGTCACAGCTGGCCTCTGTGTGGATCCCTCTGGCTTCTGTGTCTGCCTCTCTACCTTTGCATTGGTCTTCCAACACAATATTTACCTCTCTGCCTCGTACTCACTGCCCCTCGCTGCAACTCTGATCACTGATTCAATTTCTCTTAGCAAACCCTGCTCTATAAAATCGAATGACTGATCACTCTGGTGTATCTCCAACTAATCCTCAAGCCTCCTCTTATACTTTTTCTGTTGAGTCTTCAACGACCGAGATTACATCTTTAATCAACAGCTAAGATTATATTTGGCTTGATCCATGTCATTTAGAACCTTCTAACCCAGTTTTATATTAATACCCATTAATATTTTATTTTTCCTAAGTTTAGACTTAGGAACTCCATTAAAATTATTAATTATTTTAATATCTCCTTAACTGGGTAGAATCTGCCCAAACCATTTATGGGTCTTGAATATATCATGTGTTTTAGCCTCTCCACCCATTTTCATGGCTAGATCACATCCGATGCTACCCCAAATAAGCATAGAGTTGGTGCAGAACTTGGTGCATTTCATTGAAAACACACTGAAGTGTTGTATTTTAGATCATAATGCAGTGTCGATGTCATGATGAGGTAACTTGAAGAGATTGATTGGGTATTATGAAGAATAGTGGTGACACTTTCTGTATGACAAGGTTGTCATTGATGACGTGACGTGGAGAATAAGTGAAGGGATAACTGAAGATTGACACAGCTCGGTGAAGAAGACTTTGGGAGTCGTGAAACCAAACATATCTTGACAAAGCGAAGCTATAAGATTGGTGTCCTTGGAGTTGGTGCTCCTAAACTCAATGTTGGTGCCTTGGATAAGATAGGGTCGAACCCCTAGAGTTTGGAGCCTCACTAAAGTCCAAGTAGGTGCTTAGCACATCCCAGGTTGGAGCCTGGGTGTCTTCATCAAGGATTGGAGCCCTACCCATATTGTACTTGATTCATTATAAAGATTATATTAATAAAATTGTTTACTTCTATTGTTCATTTTTGTGTTCTAAATATAAGTGATCTAACTGGTAAAAGTAACAATTGAAAAGAAATACTGAATCACCCCCCTCTCAGTATTTTCAACAAATACCTGTAACAGCGTGTGAACTCCTATAATAGCACGCAAATTATCGCAATTTGTACGAACCAATAAAGAGACGATGTATAGTGATAAGTATATCCAAATGGGGTTGAGGCCACTTGTATTTATAGGCTTCCAAGGATGTCCAATTTTCTTTAAGGCCTGTTACTGCTCAAACTAGCAGGGATCCTTAAACGGCTACTACTAGGTCAAGGGCAACAATGGAACAATAGCCCACTGTCACTTCGGCTAAAACTCCCTACTCTTTACAGACTTTCACCAATGGGAGGAGACCTGTTAAAATAAGGATCCCGAAAATAAATGGATCAATGGTAGGACGACAGAAGATCCTAGAAGCCTATTAACAAGAGAGGCTCAAATATATGGCTTGGTTGCTTTGAAAGAAAGATGAAAGGCTCTCTAAGAAGGGCTTAGGGGAATTCTGAGTATATGACTTGTCAAGAAGACCCTTAGCTCCTAAAATCCTTGTGGAAACTTGGATTCCAAGTGGTCTTTGTGAAATTGGCTTCAAAAGTTGTGGGACCACACAGGACCAAGTGGACCCAAAATTTGGTCAATATGATGGAATTTATCAACCAAGGGTGTGCTTAACCTAATTGAGGGGTAGAAAGGGATTAAAGGAGAAATTTTCTTTGAATTTGATGCAATAATCCCAATGAGGTCACTAGCCAAAGGAAACCTAGGGCAAGAAACAGTCCTCGAGCTAGGGCTTACAATATCTCAAGATCCCACCATCGGATTTGCCTAAAATTTGGAGGGCCTCTAGAGAAAACTCCAACGCATTTTTGGATCCAAAATCAAAGTATTTGGATTGATAGATTGTGAGATAAGTGATTCCCTAGGTGACCTATGTAGGCTAGGCCTAGAAAGAAAGAGAGAAGACGAAAAAATATTCTTTAAAGTGATCACCAGTGGAAGACTAGTGCCTTGCTTTTTTGGAAGATGGAGTCCTTGATAAATTAGGGTTTGGCTCCATTTCAACTTATCAAGGAGGCCTAGAAGACACTTTCCTAGGCTTAGGGCTAGTTTGAAGCAGCTTCAAGGTATTTATACTTCGTTTATCATAATTCGATGACTTATCTGGAGAAATAGTTATCCCTAGGAACATTCATTCATTCATTGCATGGCCCAATCATGATACAACACCATTTAGAAACTTAATTTCCACAATTTCGCATAAATTGATGCAGTAAAGAAGCCCTAGAATAGCGAAATTCCCAGCATTATGACATAGTAAAATTACATAACAAAAATAATTAATAAAGGTAGTTACATGCAAGAAGAATATATCCAATCATGAAATTTTCCAACAAGAGAAGCTCCAAGACAAAGAAGATTTAACCAGACATCAAAATTCATCCATTCATCCAAAAAATCTCCTCCTCCAAAGAATGTGAAATTCTCACAAGAGCTAATGATCAATCCCAGTGATGATACAAAGGAATCCATGTATCTCCTATTTATATACTCATTAGGAGTTTGAATTACCTAATTTGAACCTACATTAGCCCATCAATAAAAAGAATGTGCAAATAACTATCTATTGGTGAAAAGCCCACCAAACTAGCTCACAAATAAAATAATAAGCCTCCCAAGAGGTCAAATGATCAATAATGCATGTCGTTGGGCTCTCTAAGAGGCCCGATGAATTCCATAAGTGCCAAAATTATGAGTTGGACTTCCAAAAGTAATGGACAAGGGGATGGCCCCTTGTCCACATAACAAACCTATGGTGCTCCCAATGGTTGTGAGGGTACACAAGTGACCTCATGGGTCTCCAAGTAAATCAAAGATGCCTGTAGACCATCTATAAGGGCTCAGATGATGGTGTAGATGATGCCACATCATCCTACAAGCCCTGGGTCAGCTGCCAAGTGCATGGTACATCTGTGGGGTTGGCTGGGCAAAGGTGAACCAGGTGCATCTTCCTCATCCAATAGGTGAATCTCGAGCAGTATCTAGGGATCCATGGAGTGTTGGATACTGCTGTGGAAGCCCATGGCTCTCAACACACACCCTACATGTGCCAATGTAGCCCACTATAGGGTTAAGACCCCATATAGGGATACCAAACCCGAGATGGAGACCATCTGCAATCCTGCATAAGATCCAATGCGTCCCCTAGCCTTCCACTACAACAAGTCATTAAAGAAATCGAGTAAAAGAGCTTACAAACCATGGACCACAAGTGGGGACTTCATAATGGCCTCCCTTCCATAATGGGCTTTGGCATGTGCTAATGTCTCCAAACTCCAAATGGGGTTAACCAAGTATCCTATTAGGTGGTTTCTAATTCTAAAGGGGATAATATGTCCAAGTTACATCTTTTAAAAGGTGGTGGTATGTGATGAAGAGATGAATGGAGTAGGGGATGAGAAGGGGCATCCCTAGGCCACATGTTGGGGTACAAGGGTAGCTTGTAGAAGGGAAGTCCACACTTGGATATATAATGTATAGGAGGGAGCAATCATGGTACATGAGGTGCCTCGACTTTGATTTTTCTACCCTTCTTTATATGTCTTTTACCTTTTTATGATTTTTCTTTAATTAATTGCTTGGGGCTCAAGGGATAAGAGCATTATGTGTGAGATATAGCAGTGGATACCCCCTTTCAAGGTAAGGTGGTTCATTCCCCACCAGGGGTTGGAACAATCATGGATTCCTATATGATGAAGGAAGCTCATAGAACTTGTAGGAACCAGGGTTATGGCCATGATGATGGGGTAGAGCTCATCTATTGGCTTTTGCCCACGTGCTAAATGTGTTTGTCCAAGCCATCTTTTGCATTTTGTGGTACATTTTCCTATTGAATGTGGCCAATTATTCTTTTACTTTTCTTTTTAGCTGCATCAACCTCCAAGGCATCATTCCAGGCATGACTGAAGGTATGGGCAAGGGGAAGGGGAGAACTAGCCCTATGTGGACCTAGTGGAGGAATGTGGAGCCAAGTGGGAGAAATGATGAATGGGGTAATAATGAGTGGAAAGGGGGTAATATATGCAGATGAGGGAGCAAGACCACACAACCAAAATAAGGGTTTCCCATGAAATACCATCCCTAAAGCCAAATGGTTAGTAAAAGAGATCTAGCGGGACTAGAATCCAAGGTTAATATCCAAAAGGGGTCTAGGGGACAAGAGCACAGACCTAGCCCATTCTTTCCGCCAAATCCCCCCATTAATCCATGCCCATAAGTGTCCATGATAAGAAAACTACAATACTCAATTACCAAATGACAAGCCATACCTTTAGGTTTGGGAAGCCCACCTTCAAACATACGATCATGACAGATGGGTGAGAGACCACATGGCTGGCTCGGGTAGCGAAGAAATGGAACAACGAGCTAGTTGGTGGCTGCAAGGGGCTATTGGCTACCGACTAAGGATCATCTTGGAGAAAATTTTCTCCTAGGGATATCACCCACAAAATGGTGGGTTATAAGGCTGACCTAATCAAATGTGCATATGTGGGATTTTATTCAAAAATACACTTTCCCTTGTCCAAATTGAGCTCTTCAATAGTCAATATTGGTCCTCTTGAAAAGATGAATCTCATCCCATGGTTGGAATTTATCACCGAGTTGAAAAATTAACATGAAGGCTATGAAAATTACTGTTGGTCAAAGTGGGTCAACAAGTATTATAGGTTTCCAGGTGGTAGAATAGGGTCAACGTTGGGTAGTGTTGTCGCACAAAGTGTTTAGGCATCGCGACAACGTTCAGAGTAAGGGTTGTCACTCTCAAATCCTTACTCACTCCCTTTAGACTCTCTCCTAGACAAATCAAGGGGGGTAGTCCCTAGGTAAATGGATGAAATAACCTGTGAAAAATAGACTCCAGGAGATTTTAGTGATCGAAAACTTGCCGAATGTAAATGAATCTTGATTAACTCAGAAGAATAGATTAAACGCTAATGTAACCAAGACACGACCACAAGAGATAAATAATTATAGACCAGTGCCTTTAATATTTGAATTAACCATAGATTAAGACAAGCTATCCAGAGAAGACTTATTTATGCGGCAAAGCGACGATTATAAACAATTAGATGTGAATGCCCAAAAATGTAACATGCAAGAGATTCCCAAAAAAAAAATATGATTTTCACCTAATAGCCCAGATCCAAAACATCTAACTTCCTCCAACAGTCAATATGATTTAAAACATTTATTTGCACCTTGACCATAGAAAAACATGCATTTAATAACACTATAACACCAAGGAACTTTAGGTTTAAATTTTCAATTATCCTTAGGCAAAAATAAAGAAGAAAAACAAATCAAGAGGTTAATAAATCGAATTTTTAATGGGCCATAGGCCACATTAAAAATTTGATTATGTTTTAAGCACAAATCCCTTTATTTATTTTAACTCCTTATTTCTCACGTCACCAAGAGTTTAGATTTTTTAAATTGTTTTTGAATTTTTGAATTTTTAGGATTTATAGATTTAAGATTTTATATGTTTTTGATATTTTTTTATTTTGTAAAAATAGATCAAACCTATACAAACAAAAAAAAAACTTTTTAAAATTTTATAATTTTTTTATTGTTTTGGATTTATAGATTTTATGTCTTTATATTTTTAATTTTGTAAAAAATAAAGAATCAAACTATACAAACAAAACAAAAACAAAAACAAAAAACTTTTTTAATTTTTAGAACTTTTTATTGTTTAGGATTTTTAGATTTTTAAGTTTTCAGACTTAATTTTTTTTTATTAAGTTTTTTCTTAATCAAAGTCAAAATAAAACAAAAAAAAATAAAATCGATATGAAACCAAAATCGAATTTTATATGAAACTAAAGGATATATGCACTAACCCTAAGCACTAACTATATACAAACACCTACTTAAATCAAATGACCATACACTATACAAAATAAAAATAAAAATAAAAATATATTGAAATGTTGTTTGCGTTTAGTGTGTGTAGGTGAGGGCAGCAGCAGAAGGGAGGCTTGCGGATCTGGGCAGGGAGGAGCAGCAGCAAAGAGACGGTTAGGTGCAGGTTTGCGTGAGGAGCAGGGGAAGACTGCGAGGGAGCGCTGCAGATTTCTGTTGCAAGGAAGGGCTGCGTGTTATGGAGGGTTGTGGATAGAAGGGAAAAGGAACGCAAGAGGAAGGCGCAGGTATGAGGGATGAGCTGGACGGAGTTGAGGGATGGATGGACTTGGAGCAGTTTAACGACAACATTGAGGGATGATGATAGCAGGATGAAGGATGCAGAAAGAGTAGATGGATAAATGGGTTGGTAGATTATGCAACAACGAGGAAGAAGGGATTGCGAGCAAGGTTATGGAGCGTTGAAGCAACCACGATGGGGAATGAAGGATATAGCAGAAAATAGCGAGCAAGTATGGTTGCAGAGGGCAGGAAGTGAGGTCTGACGGCAGAGGGAGAATGAGCAGTGGATTAACAGATGATGGTTGGTTTATGGAAAGAGGACAACGTATTCATTTTTTTATTTTTATTTTGTTTGTAGGTTTAGGGTGAGAGCAAAACGCGCAGAGGATAGAGGGCTAGCATGCAGGGGATAGAAGTAGCAAGAGGAGGAAGGGTTTGTTGCGGTGAGGAGTTCAGGGAATGAGCGAGGGTTAGCAAATGGGACTGCATGAGGGTTTGCACAGATCTGGATGAGGAGAAGAAAGAAATGCAGATATGGATGCCAATGAGGGTTTGAGGATCTAGAGAGAACCAAAAATAGAGGGTTTCTAAAAAAAATAAAAAATTTACAGCAAACTCAGAAACCCTTTAAAATCACCAGAACCCCTAAAAAAAATTCAGCAATCTTAATTTAAAATTTTAAATCCTTCCGCTTCAGATTTCTTAATGAAACCCTCACGGAAATTTCCATATCTGAAAATAAATAAATTTAAACCCTTAGATTGTGAAATCTGGATATGATCCCTGCCAAAATGATGTTGATGGACCCTCAGAGATCTAGATCTTACCCTCCAGGGCCTAGATCTAGACTTTGCACAGCTTTCAGCTTCAGATCTGCAGCTACAGGACGACAAGAAACACCCAAACGATATATACGATGACCCAAAAAACTAAAACCCCAAAAAACCCAAGTTAGAAAACTAAAAATAATTACAGATCTATATACATGAATGGCAGATCTGTCAAATCTAGGGACTGTGGGTCCGACTCCGCTCCCAGATCTGATGATCTGAGGCTCTCAATAGTCAGATCTATCAATTTAGCACAAGAAAATTAAATATTTTGAGTTTTAGAGGAGGTACTTAGCTCAAAACCCTTCATGAATCACCCATAAAAAATATCTTATGATAAGCCCGGGATCAAATTTAAGCTGGGCTCTTCAGAAAACACGGATTGAGAGTCGGTTGGTTCAGCCGAGAACTTCCCTGAACGCCCGATGATCTAAGAATCAAGGATGTTCCTGAAAAACTCAATTCAGCCATCAACATAGAGCGAGAAAACAATAACAAAATTCAAATTTAATAGAGATACCTGCTATTATATTCAAAACTTAAATTATCATTCAAACTCCAGCGACTGAGCAAGATACCTGTACTCAAATCCCTCTTCAGAAAGTTATCATCAATGGCCAAAAAGAAATCTATGCATGAAAATGACACATCTTATATTATTTCCACAAAGAGTAACACCAGCAGAAATCAACCCAAAAGTCTTTCTTTATTGCTCATAAAAAAGATTACAAGAGAGCCTTTCGCTTAGTACACGATCAAAAGATCGGATGAATTGACTAACAAATGACCTCCTATTTAAAGATAAATCCTCCAACAACGAGTTCGAGTGATCCTTGTCAAAGAAATCTCGACCATTGATGAGGATCAAAATTTCTTTTAATCTCATCCATCGAAATTTTAAATTATTGAGGAAATTCGAATTTTTCAATTTAATGCATTTTAATTAATTCAAAAACTAATTTTTTGAATTAATTTTCTCAAAATTTTGACTTTGACTTAACCCCAGGGACCAAAGGCTTAAAATTTAGAAAAATAATTAATTTACCTTAGTCCTTGGACCTCTTAAACTTTAATTTTTTAAGGACCAACGAATTTTGCCTTTGGAGAATTTAAATTTACTTAGGACCTAGAATTAATTAAATTATTGGCTTAGGATTTTAATTAATTTTGGCCAGAAAATTTAATTAATAACCTATGAGGGGATAGATTATTTTTTCTAGCTCTCAACACACTTTACATCATGATTTTTACATTTTTTACATCTCAAGGGGGAAAACCCATTTGCAAAAAACCCTCACAAACTACCCAGTTCTGCGACACAAATATAATCCAGCAGATCAAACAATTTGTAATAAAATAACTTAACCAAATAGTTATGATTATTCCCAAGTCACTTTTACATAGACTCGATCTAGAACATTAAGACTCCCCTAAGATCCCAGTGATAAAATCCATTCCGACTCTGGGGTAAGGTTGAAGGAAAACTCTGCCGACCATCCGAGAATGGATCGGTGAAACAAAAAAACCTCCCGGAATGTATATTGTCACCAGAAAAGTAGGTTTACCTACATGATTACATACATGACACGTATCTATTGAGATTATTTACATTATACACATGCAGACTGGATTTACATTATAAGATGATGATCAAGCTGATGATGGTAACTGGATGGCAAGAACACATTAATTAGGCACTATCCCTTTTACGAAAAAAGGGGGTGTACTGCTATGGATCGTTGATACGTAGTGGTCAACAGGTAGTTTTGGGCATGTGTTACGTATA
The DNA here is from genome assembly GCA_000404065.3 of Pinus taeda. Classification (NCBI taxonomy): domain Eukaryota; kingdom Viridiplantae; phylum Streptophyta; class Pinopsida; order Pinales; family Pinaceae; genus Pinus; species Pinus taeda. Next base: position 11,373 of record APFE030873187.1, read on the forward strand.
AAAAATAGTTTATAGATGAAGAGGAATAAAACCCAAGTCTTATTTTCTTTAGATTCCTTAGGGCATTATAGAACCAACATAGGGGCACGATGACACCAACAAAGCTCAACCCAAGTTGTATCGAACAAGCCACCACTGACAGGATCATGTACACACAGATCAAGAACACTCACCAGCAGAGGATCCAACTATATCGAGTTGTCAAAGCAAGCCAACTCCTTCACTAGGGCAAGTGACTTACCAGGGACCAGGTTCAATAGAAATTTCCTCACCTCATGGAGCTCTGCGCACAATGGGGACCATTGCTTCCTAAGGGGGGAGGACTGATCCAGGTGGATATTGGTGGCCACCTGCCTATTCCACCTAGACCTCAGTTGGTTTCATCAGTTGCCTTAATTATAGTAGCATTTACTATTTTTAGCAGTTTTTCAGGTCCTGAACTTCCAACGCAGTTTTGACCCCCTAAACGACATTTTTTTGAGGTCCACCACAGGCCCATATTGGTAGGTAGGGACTTGCTGCAAACCCTATAGTACTCAAAGAGATATTTCTAACAAGGTATCGTATGCGCCAAACAAAGATCATATGACCAAGTTACGACCATGGGAAGTTGGTTGCCCAACTAACCCCAACGGGACCCACAAGCTCTTGGTGTTCCATCTCCTAGGGTTAGGTTTGTGGTTTTTTCGGGTTTCCACTTGTTGTTCAATATTAAAAAGGCCCTTGAGCCTCATTGTAACATAGTTCAAAGGCAAGTATCCGCCACATCTCTTCTCAGAGGTAAGCTACCATCACCCGAGCTAGTTTATTTCCATTCTGCATGTAATCATATTGTAGTTCTCTAATGTTAATGAAAAGAAGTTTTATTTCTACTGTATCTCTGTGTTTATGTTTATATATTTATTTTGTTGCATTCCTGCATAAGTCTGGATCATTTACAGCCACCAGAAAATTTCAATTCAGCCATTCTCACAATGGGCATTTGTTGTGGCGAATGAAAAAAAAAATCGATGGATCCCACTGGCTCGCCAATGAACTCGACACTTTCTAATTTATGGCTCCAACAACCAAAGGACGTGGGAAATTGATACTTGGTATAGGAATGATGATCTCGTTCTATCCATACTCAAACCATGTGCACCCTCACTTTGACTTGAGATTGATTACCTTTCACGTAGCACATGTCATTGCACCAGAAAAATCTTCCATCGTATTGCACTTCAAGAACAATTCAGAATAAATCCTTATGCATTGATGCCATGCTCCATATAAACCACTGTACTCGAGCTTGGACGTAATCAGGGACCAATACAACACCCATTTCTTCAACTTGATCGCTCCACCAAATCGATTGCACTCTACACCGGTGCTCTCTGTTTTAACACACAGCCAGATCAATCCATCAATAGCCATATCACAATCATAGACCATAACTCGCATAGCCACTCTACCACTTTGGCCATTACACAGATCTCATGTACAGGTGTATGTATCGACTTCCAATCGCATTACATCCAACCACGGGTAATTCACAACATAGCAATTTTTCAATTGACTGCCCAACATGCAGGTATGCACCCTCAATTGGCCTCCAGGTACAGTGGCACGATAAGAATTGGATCCATGGAAAATGGTGGATACCTCCTTTTCTCTCAAACCCTTTCAATCTGTTCTGAAAATAAGTTTTAAAAAAAAATGAATTTTTGGCTTTACAACTGACCTATGTGTGGGAGAAGTGATTTTTTGTATCAACTCATGATACTTTGTAAAAAAATCATAAATTTTTGGAATCTATTGTAATAATATCACCAGAGGAGAAAATAGTGATTTTCCTAGTGATATTACTAGCGCCTCGAAAATGGCAGTGTCGATTGACACAAAGAAATATATCATGATGTTTGTGACACCGCTATAAATAGTCCAAAACATGACCAGAGTTGGACCAGCAGGACCTATGCAGGGTACAAAGGTACAGTACAGAATGTCCTGATAAGTAATTCTCAACAAAATGGTGTCTATAAATTACAAACACAAGCAAAATGTTCATTCTCACCTGGCCAGAAAGTGCTAAAGAATCTGTGAGCAGAGATACAGCCAGCCAAACTTGAAGGCAAATCTGATGAGCAGCCATAGGAATGGCACCCTGTCGAGCAGCCATTGATGTGCCCAGAGTAAAGGTAACAAGCACAGCTACAGTCCTTCCAATTAAAAGACCACCTGCTAGGAACTAAGAAGATAAGTGCATAGTACCTCATTTCTAACTTTTCAGAACAAAGACTTCACTTAACCTATTATAAGCATAGTAAGCAGAAACCCATATACTAGAAAATACCCTATAGTACAACATTGAGTATGAATGCAGTTTAATATTCGAGGTCATTGGATAGTAAACAGTTAATCTATTGGGAAGAAATCTCTTAACAACTTTTAAAACTATAGAAACGACTTTTCACTTCCTGAAGTTATCCAACATTATGAAAAATCAAATAATAATGGAACAGGATACAGTGAGGATAAAATGAATTAACAGCAATCTTACTGAAGCACTCCATGTTAAGACAGCAATTGTGGCCTACTGAATCAAAGAACAAATAGGACAGGAAAGTTAAATGAGAAGAAGACTAGCATGATCCAGATATATGAAAAGTATCTACCAAGGGAGAGCAGAAGACAATTTTTAAAGATCCATGGATAATTTTTCTTATCATTGTTTATTAAATTCCAGATTCCAGATCGCTTTGATATTCAAGAATAATCAGTGAGATAACCTATACAAATACTTGGAAAATATCAGCTATACTCCAGCAGTATACTAGTAAATGACACTGTATTATGCATATGCCTCCAGGAGTAGTACAGTAAAATAGTCACAGCTGTTATGACCGCCAATATCCTTTGCTACTTTGACATCAATACCTTAGAATGAAAATGCTCCCATGGTGAGTTATGACTGTTGAAATTCATAGCTAGCAAGCCAATACTACAGAATATATAACTTCTACATCCTCCATGTCCCGATAACCAACAAAACAAGGCATAGTAGAGAATATTTCATGATAAAATGAAACTCTTTTGACAAATACACATTAAAATTGTTGAAAATTGTAACTAGGTTTGGTCTTCATAATGACCTAATTGTAATCGTGACATTGTATATTCTTTATAAAGAAAAAAAATAAATTATATTTTACTTCTGGACTATGGATTTCATACTCAAGTTTTAGTCAAAAGCATGTTCTTCGTACTTTTAAGTTTTCTAGGTCTTTCTAGGTCTTTATAGGATAAAGAATAATACTGGTCATGTGTCATAGTCCCATTTGGACTCATTGTAATAAAGAAGATATTTATGTTATTGTTATAGATATAACCCAAAAATATAGCTTTGATACCACTTGTTATGCTCTT
>APFE030873192.1:0-15533 GCA_000404065.3 Pinus taeda
AATCACATCAATACTAAATATCATCTGATTCAAAATCATGTTGAGCCCAAAATAATCCATCTTCATCGTTGTTCCACTAATGAGCATATTGCAGACATCTTCACCAAAACTCTTGGAAGAGAAAAGCTTGAACGATTTAGAATGATTCTTGGACTCACCAACATCCCTTCAGATTAAGGGGGGAATGTTGACACCTAATCATCATGATTGGGTGAATATAATGTAAATAGATAAATAAGTAATATGAACAATCATTGGGAGATGAAGTGAACAGTCTCTCCCTCATGTATATAATGAAGACCTACTTGAAGGAATAAAACACACGAATCAATTTTGGTTGAGGAGTTACTGCCTGGTCTAACAAACCTCATCCTCCAAATGTTTTTATTTTTCCTCTTGTCTGAGCCAAATTTAAATACCACTAATATGCATCTAACTAGTGGAATTTATTCTCCTAAAAAGATAGCGAGTTGGTTGTATATCCACAAATTTCATACTCCTTGCTTTTCATTGCCATCTTTCTTATTTCTTCAATGCACTTAGGAATACATGATATATAAATGAGGCTTTGCTAGAATTATGAGCCATTAAATCCTCATTTTATGGTAGCATTAAATATAATGTTTCTTCTTAATATACCACCTCCATCAAGTCATGTCAAGATTATAATGGGAAGTTAATAACTCATGGAAAATATTTAATAGGTGTGCTAATAAGTAATTCACATAGTATAATATCAAGCACCTCTTTTTATCTTGAGGATTAGACTATCTTAAATAAGCTTTCAATTAGCCCTGAAAGGGGAAAAGAGCATGATTTCCACTAACTATGGAGTAAAGGAAACTAGGTGCCATATATGGCATATTGTGTATGAATATTTGTCATGTGTGAGGGATTGTTTATGTGGAGAAAAGTTTGTGTGCAACATTGAACTATGTTGGGGATAAGTTGTGCACGGGGAGTGGATTTGCAAAGAGAGAAGAGTGCAAAGAGTTGGGTTATGTAGTTTTCACACACAAATGATTATGTATAAGAGTGTGTGAATTCATTTGCAGAAAGAAGTATGGCTATGGTATATAGTACAAAGTGATGGTGGTGGGTACACAAAAATATGTCAACATGTAGAAATCAAACCCATAGAAATTAGACTTCATATAGACTAGGCTCAAGCCTTCCGAAAATTACTACTTGAATGGGCTCTCAACTTGTAATCAAGATGATGACTAAAACAATCCATGGCACTACACCAGCTAAAATATCTAGTAACTGGCATATAGAATGCAGCTTGGATTAGGTGGCCACTTTCCTCCATTCAATCCTTATGGTTATCGCATCACATGTCATATAATATGAAAATAAGATTGTAGACCTTCTTGCTAATGAAGGTTACAAAGATTATGCATCACTCCTTAGCCAAAAATTGCACTCCCTCCCTACTTACCCTCTCAAAAAATATTAATCTTATTTATCAATGAAAGATATTTCTTCCTCGAATATGCTGAAAAGATTATAAGAAGTGCAAAATAACATGGCTTCCATCCCACCATGTACACATGGTTGAGGAAGGAGCCATACAACATCCCCCATACCATTGTCATGTTTTGAATTCCCTGCATTAAGGATAAAATGATTTAATACATCCACGAGGAAAGTTCATTATGATTTTAGTATCGCGTTAATGATCGGGATTTAGTGGATTTTTATCATGTTAAGGATGTGTGGATTTGGAGATTGGCAACTACATAGTGTCTATCTCTGGTGAGTTCTCCCATCAATTATGGTCATTTCAAATTCGGATGGACATTGATTTTACAAGGTGGAATATTGCAAAATGAGGGAGTGATTATACTATAATAGCAAGGAGATTATGGTGATGCATTATATATTCTCATGGCATTGTTCTGCTCCATGCAATTTTCTCACATTTAGGTTCTTTTCTTGGCTTATTTTTTAAAACATTATGTTCTTATATTTTTCCCTTATTTGTTTGCCTCTTTATCCTACTTGTCCATTGGGAATTGGTACTTATGCTTCACCTCTTCCTCTCTAGGTCTTTCCTTTGGGCTATTGTTTAATGTCTAAACCTTATTGACATGAAAATATTGCATCCCATTTGTAGTCCCTCTAACCTATTCACTATGTTGAATATAAGCCTTCTAGTCTCATATCATTCTTGGTCTCTTGCTTTGGGTTCCAAATTTACAACCAACACTGTTTTTTTAAACTCTATCCCTTCCATGCATTAGTGCTCTCTTTGGTTTGGGTTATAAGACCATCTATTGGACCCTGTTCATGATATTGCACTAGACACGCAACCTTGGTGGAATGGGGCATCTTATTTAAAGGAACAAGTTGTTGATGTTTGTTGTATTGGAAATTATTCAACATAGGGTAAGTGTCTATCATGTAGGAGAGAGTCCCTTTTCACTTCTTGTTTGAGAGGAGGAAGTATTATGATTTAGTTCCTAAGTTTTAACTTAGGAAAGCAACAAATTTAATCATTGATTAATATCGATTATTGGGCTAAATTTTCTAGTAATAAATAATTCAATTGTTTAAGTGACTTAGAGCTAATCTCCACCATTGATCTACGTGGGTCAGTATTTAATACTAGCCTTTACCACTTTGGAGGTTAGGAATTTGGCTCAATGAGAAATTACAAGAGATCCTAATAAAGGATGAGTACATAACACTATGATTGAGAAAATAAATTTCTCGATGAGTGAGAGGCTTGAGTGATTGAAGACAAGAAGAAAGTGTGCAAAACGAGATTTTTGAAAGGGAAATGAGATGAGGATGACAATTCAAAGAAAGGGTTTAAGATCTTCAACGAGGAGGCCAAGTTTTATATCCAGGCCAAAATTTGTGAGTGAGGGTGAGTTTCCAACCAAGGCCACGTGGAGAAAGGGAGGAGGTTGAGCTTCTAGCTAGGGGGAAAGTTTTCTAAGTGTGCAAGTTGTACAACCAAAGGTCGAAAAATTTCACAAGTAGAAGTTGAGTTTTGTTAGGGTTGAATTTATCTAAGAAAGCCAAAAAAATTCTAGGATGAGAATCCAATGGGCCATTTAAAGGTTCAAATATTTATTGCAATTGCTATGTATTTCTTTGTGGGTCATGTAACCTAAATTTCTAGATAAAATATTGTGAAGGAAAATTTGATTGGGAAGATTTCTATGTTGTTTGTGACTGATTTTTCTAAATATTGTCTAGATAAATTTATTTTAAGAAGGTAAAAATACCAATGTTTATTATTAGCCATTTGGAAAATTGGTATACTAGTTAAAAGAAAATTGGGTATAAAATAATTCCCGTGTGAAATGGATTAAATATGGTGTTTGGAATTTAACATGGTATCAAAGAAACTTTAAGCTTTGTGAAGAGGGAAATCAATAGCACAAGGATTTACATTAACACATTTTATTTTTAACTAAGGGATTTATGGTTGAGCGATTAATCTAGAAGAAATACTTCTACCAAGTTGGGATATGAAGACCATAAAAAAGGGGAAACAAATTTTAGTCAATTTAAGTGGGGAATAGCCCTAATTCTCATGGATAACAATCTATAGGAGTTTCTATAAGGTCATTACACCTCAAATATGCTATATTATTGGTGGTTAATTATTTGAAGGATGTGAAAGCCAAACACATCATCATGGATGCAATGAAGGATCATGTCATCCCTCACATTTCAAAGAAGAATATTTCCAATGAGATGTGGATTGCTTCTATTAGTTTGTACTAAATTGATAACAAAAACCAAAAGTGGTGTTCATGGAAAAGTTAAGGAATACCTATTTGACTAGTCATGCACATTGCCATGATATCTCACTAGGATTCAACAAGTTCAAAATGAGCTTGGAGCTATTGGGGTAGCATGTCAGATGAGGAGCTTGTAAGGATAGCCTTGAGTAGCTTTACAAAAAACAAGCTATCATTTTGATATATGTTCTAGCACAAAACAAACTAGTTGATTGGGTAGAATATGGGATGACTTCGCCCAAACGAAAACCTTAGAGGAGCCATTTCCTAGCAAAAAACAATAGTGTGGGGATGAGGAGAACCTTGAACATTCCAGTTAAGCAAGGAAGGGTAAGGAAAAGACCAAATAAAATGCATAAGGAGGATCTACTTCACATGCTAACAAGAATAGGGACATAAGAAAAGTGAAATGCTTTGCATATAAAAAATATAGGCACTTTCCAAGTCAATGTTCAAACAAGAATAAGGGAAAGGGAAAGGAACATATTGGAGCATCTGCGTAGATGAAAGATTTGGCCACCAATAATGAGAAGGATTTCTCATTGGTGTCCTACCATTTTCACATCATTACATATGGGGTTTGGTTCATGGGTAGTGGAGCATCTCATCACATGAAAATATTTTCAAATATTTTCACCAATATGGTAAAGGCATTGTAGAGGGAGAGGGAACCATACATTTTCACTTATATTCTAGGAGTTCAGTGGAGGTGAATGAGGTGATGTATGTATTGGCTATAGAGGACAAGGGTTTTGAGGTTAATTTTATAGGTGGATAAGTTCTTGTTAGGCCTATGGGATATGACGTTAGCTCAATGAGAGTGATTGGAGATAGAGACAATTGCGTGATAGTGGCAACCCAAATTAATATAATCCCTAGAACATGATAGTGGCAACCTATCTGAGCTATGGAATAGGAGGATGAGTCACTTTCACTTTATAACTTTACCATTGTTACTAGAGATGGTCATTGATATTATGGAGTTCAATGTAGAGTAGGATGGAGTGTGAAAGGGATGTGTGCTTGGAAATTATGCCAAGGATACTTTTTCAAGAAACAAGAGTAGGTCCAAAGGTGTGTTGCGTTTGATACATTTAGATATAGGTGGTACTTTGTTAGTGGAGTATGTTATAGAAATACTTCCTGAAGCCCAAGGGTGAGGCCTTTAGTGAGTTTCAAGAACTTAATGAACTTATGTAAAACTAGATAGGGATGAAGATCATGATCTGAAGGTCAAATAATGGGGTGAGTACACCTCCATAGCACTTATCTCAATGGAGGTTAAGTGTATGGATACAATTATTGTGAATTGTGAGGATATATGGCTTCGCAAAATTCTCATAGGTTTATTTAATCTTAAGATGGGTCTCTCCATGATTTATTTTGATAATAAAGAGTATATTGCTTCATGATAGGTCCAAACACATAGAGATCAAGTACCACTTCATTAGAGGTGGGAGTCTATAAGGGTGTTGTGAGGTTTCTATACATATCTACATATTAGCACATTCTAAACATTATCATGAAGCCCCTAGTGAACTTGAAGTTTTTTTCTATAGGGATACGTTGGGGATGGTGGAGAGTCCTTTCCTTGCTAGGAGGGAGTGTTTATTTTTGTAGTATCTCAAGGTGTGTAGAAATATGAGTAAGCCTCAGAGCCCTTGAGAGCCAAGAGGGCCTATGAAAGGTGGTTGGAAAGAGAGAATCTTATGTAGGATAAGGTTGAGTAGGCTTGAGACCTGTGGTTGGGCTGAGAGGGATGAGAGAGATTGTGGAGGGCTAAGAGGTCTTGTTCACACCAAGAGGGCCAAGAGGGTCCATTGACAACAAAGAGGTCCGAGAAGACTTATTGACAACAAAGAGTGCTTAGAGGGCCAATTGTTAGAAAATAGGGTCAACAAGGCTTGTGGTGAGCAAGAGCACAATTATGTTTTAGGGAACAAGACATTGGGAGAGAGATTCTCAGGTAAGAAAGAGAAATACATGAGTAATGTTGCAAGTTTTCTATGAATGAGATACATAGTTGTGTAAGGTTTGAGGAAAGTGCATGAAGCAACAAAGGAGATCTAGATTAGCATATTGAGGATGAAGCTAGGCCTTGATATGCTAGATGAGATCTAGGGTAATTATTTATTCCTAGTAAGGAAGCCTATGTAGGTTCTAAGAAGAATTTAATGAAGAATTGTTGATCGAGAAAAACTTATGTGTAATATATTACTATGCATGTTGTGTAATATATGTAATATAGAGTAGATGTGAAGATGTAATGTAAGTATGTAAACAATTTAAAAATGTTGGTTCAATTAATAATAATAACAAAGTAATAAAAATAATAAAATTCAATTTGTTATATTTTGATTTTGTGAATAGGCTTTGTTATAATACCATCCCCCAAAACCATAACCTATTTCACTACTAAAATATTTTATAACAATATGACAATATTCTTAACCATGGATATTTACCCCGATTTTATGGTGGATATTATTAACTTGTACTTTAATTAGGTTTTGTTACAACACCATGGGCCAATACCATGACTTACCAATACCACATGCCTAGAAAACATAACTTATTTCATAATCAAAATATTTTAGAAAAATATGAAAATATTCCTAACCATGGATATTCACCGCCACTTTACCATGGATATTATTAACTTGTAAGTAGACTTTGTTACAACACTATGGGCCAATACCATGGCTTATCAATACCACATTGCCCATAAAACATAACTTATTTCACAATCAAAATATTTTATAACAATATGACAAGATTCTTAATCATGTATATTTGCCCCACTTTGTCATTGATATTATGAACTTGGTAATATGCTTCGTTATAAGAGCATGGACTAATGTCATGGCTTATCAATACCACATGCAAAAAAATCATAGCTTATTTCATGATAAAATTATTTTTAATTGAAGCTAAAAGGAAGAATGTTATAATTACTTTTGAGATATATCTAAATCCTCTATCCTCTCTACTAATAAAAATATTCCCATAGAAATTAAATTAAGGTTTTAATAAAATTGAAAATCCGAACACTTTCATATTTAAAGATGTGAATTTATATAATATAAATAATATTAGTAAGAACCAAGGATCCAAGTGGTGACAACAAGAAAAGTGAAGGGGAGAGAGGGGGAGGCAAGAGGAAGGGAAATAGTGACAAATCTGTAAGGAAGAGAGAGAGAGAACAAAGGAAATATGAAGAGAGAGTGAGGGAGAGAGGAGAGGGAGATAGAGATGGAGGGTAGAGAGAGAGGGGGAGACACAATGCCTCCATTGACATACATTTCCTTGATTTTTTTATGGTCCTTATCAAGCTAACCCTTCTTTTTCTGGTATAGGAGTAGTCCTTTTCTTGGCTCAAAACCACATCATCTAGGTTAGATATGCTCATGACAGGGCCACCAAAAACAAGGTTGCATTCTTGGGGCTATGGAAAATCCTTGAGGTAGCAAAGAAACAAAAAAAAATCACGTTTTTGGTGACTCTCTTGGTAATGAAATGGAAAAGGAACATATTCAAGTGAAAAATCTAAAAGTATCTCTCTTATTACATATTATTGACTAATATTTACAAGATTTCTAGTGACTCTTCTATTCACACATTTTTCTCTAGTCTTTACAAGATTTCTAGTGACTCTTCTTTTCACACAGTTTTCGTGAAATGAGCAGGGATGCTTACAGTTTGTTTAAGAGAGCCACGAAGTTACAACCCAGCACATTTAGTATATTTAGTATATGAAGGACCATAGATGGGGTGACCTAGACTATTGATATACATATATGAGCATTGGTTTGCCTTTTTTCCAAAATATTTGTACATAAAATGACAATACAACAACATTTAGATAAATACCATTTTTTTTTAAGAAAAAAAATGGTAAATCAAAATCCATAAAACTGAAAGGAGATGTTTAAAATAACAATATCAAATAACCAAATTGGTATCCAAGACTATGGTTTCATCACTACTCTAGTTTCCCAAGTGATAAAGCAACACATTTCTCCAACTATTTACAAAAATAAATATTATGAAATAAAAAGTTTTAAATACAAAATTAAATAAGAGTAATAAAACATCAATTTACATTGCTTAGTATGTATGCTTCCATTGACATAACATTTTCTTGGTTTTTTTTATGGTCCTTGTCAAGCTAACCCTTCTTTTTGTAGTATAAGGGTAGTCTTTTTCTTGGCTCAAAACCTCTCTCCGTAATGAAATGGAAAAGAAACAGATTCAAGTGGAAAATCTAAAAATATCTCTCTTATTACAGATTATTGACTAGTCTTTACAAGATTTGTAGTGACTCTTCTTTTCACACATTTTCCCTGAAATGAGCAGGGATGCTTACAATTTGTTTAAGACAGCTACGAAGCTACAACCCAACACATTTCAGGAATAGATGGGGTGACCTCTAAACCTATTAATATACATATATAAACATTGTTCTGACTTTTTCTAAAATATTTATACATAAAATAACAATACAACAACATTTAAATAAATGCCATTTTTCTCTTACGAAAAAAGAATAACAAATATTAATCACTTTACTTTTTTATAAGTTCAGAGATGATATGTAAAAAAAATGGTAAATCAAAATCCATAAAGCTGGAAAGAGAGGTCTAAAATAACAATACCAAATAACCCAGCGTACATATTTATACCACATACAAAATTGGTAACCCAACATACTTATTTATTCCATATAGCATATGAGTTCTTACGTACACACTCAACTAGATTAACTATAATTGGGCATTGAATGTGAAGAAACTATGATCACCCGTCAAAACCCGACATATATTAACTACAGCATATGACAATGCCAGAACTGTTTCCTGTGTTCGGAACTCTGCATGTCAACTGGTAAAGTTGTATTAACCGTTGAACCTTTGGCAATTTAGATGATTCATTTGCATCAGTCCACCCTGCAGAGAAGACGCAGTTCACTTCATGTCAACTTCAGTACTATTTTATTTACAATATGCGACACAGCTAGCTCGCTAACACGTCGTTACTGTAACATTATTTAACGTGCTGGTTTCTTCTCTTTGTTGTATTCTTTTGGACCGGGCGGCTACTCAAGGGGAGTTGGCGCCATCCTAACTGGTGCATTGCATTCTCTGACTCCACTTTGGTGCAAGAAGATTGAGAGTCCATCTTACTATAAATAATTAATAAAAAGATTATGTATGATCTAAAGCTACTCTGGGCATGATTTTTTCCGTTAGAAAAAAACGCAAGACAAAACTATTAAGAAAAGCAAAAATATATATTGCAGAGCAAAGAAATTTAGAACAACCTGCATGTATCTAGGAGAGCTACAGGGTTTAGGAAGTAATCAACAGAAAAACCTTCAGAGGGCGGCAAGTCGTTTTCAATATCATCAAGATTCTTACGACTCTTATCAAGAAAAAGAGAGTCAGTGCACTCAAATTTTGGGTCGGCAAGTCCCAATAGTTGTTGTATGTTCATGCTGAACATAGACTGGTCTTTGTGCAGTTGACATAAACTTCTGATCTCGTTCAGTTCCTCGTCATCGTCCATTATCATAGCCCAGTCTGCTTCAGGAGCTGATGGACTATGCCCAGAATCGGCTCTTTCAGGATTGGAGCTGTCCGCTGCACTATGCCCCGAGGGTTCATAGCTTTCCTGCATGATTATGTCCCAAAACTCAGCATCCGAATACTGTTCAGAGTTTTTCCTCAGTACCTCCCAGGGATCCATAACGCAGATCAGAATGAGGACTATGAAACTCGATTTCTTCAGTTGAAAATATGCCTAAGTTAAAAATATGCCGAACTAAATAATAAGGGCCATCAACACCCAATTAGTTTCGATTGGCTTGTAATGCTATGATATCTACAAATGAGGAAGCCAATCCCTTTAAATAGAAATTACAGAATGCCCGCTCTCTCTAAAATGTCGGCCTTTTAGCTTCAAACCATGTAGGTTGATGCTGAGCGTGTTTCTCCCATGGTTCAAGAATGAGAACGAGATAAATTCAGTAAATGAGAACGAGATAAATTCAGTAAATTCAGTTTAGTTAGTGAATACGAAAATTTGAATCTGGTATTTAGGGGAAAAAGGAGGGATTTGGTAAAGGTAAAATAAAATAAAAAATAAAGTTAAATTTAGTAAAAAATTTGAATTTGTATAAAAGAAGACGTTAAATGTAGTGGGAATTATGGTAGTGAATGGGTAATTTGTTGGAGTAATTTTGCAAAGGTAATAATTTACTTTTGGAGCATTATTACAATTAGTTAAACATGTTTTTTGGAATTGGAGCTTTATCATAACGGGCTAAACATATTTACTGGAATTGGAGCCTTGTGGCAACGGGCCAAATATGTTCATTGGAATTGGAGCCTTATTGGAGTAATTTTGCAAAGGTAATAATTTTCTCTTGGAGTGTTAATAATTTACGGAGTCGTTTACCGAGGCGGAGGAATTGCCTCAATGGCCAAAAGCGGCGACCGGAATCCAGGAAAAAAAAATTCAAAAAATCTTATAGAAACACGTCTAAAACACTTAAAATTTTGAAATTTAACAATTGTAACTTGGATTTACAAAAATCCTTGCCAGATTTTCTCTAAATATGACTGGAATTTCCATAACTTTCCAGGCAATTCCTCCGACTAATTAGACTACGGCATAATTTAATCTTGGAGCATTATTACAATCGGTCGAACATGTTTTTTGGAATTGGAGCTTTATCACAACGGGCAAACATGTTTATCGGAATTGGAGCCTTATCCCAACGGGAAAACATGTTTAATGGAATTTGAGCCTTATCGCAACGAGCCAAACATGTTTGTTGGAATTAAACCTGGGGGAATGGGAAAAAAAAAACTAATAAGGGAAAAAACTCAATAAATATAATAGGAAATTTGAATTAATATAAAAGAAAAATCTGGATAAATGCCATCATCTCCTCTTCTAGCCTTATCACAATGGGCCAAACATCTCTCTTGGAATTGAATCTCGGTAGGTGAGAAAACAAACCCTAGTCACAATGAAACAAAGATGTCCATTGAAATTTGAAATTGATCCTCGGTGGATGGGAGAACAAACCATGGTCTTAATCACAGGAGGCAAGCAAATTCTAAGACCTTCGAATTGAACCTTTCAACCCAATGAATTGATTGTGGGTTTGTGTCCAATGAATTGATTGCCTGAGAAAGGCCCACCTTCTCGTCCAATGATTTGTTTATGGGAGAATGGGCCCACCTAATGACTTGACTACTAAAGCCTTCTAATTTAAATTTACTAAATTATAAATAAATAAATATAGACAATAAAATATATAACAGTTAAATAAATTTTAAATTCAAATTCAAATTCATATCATTTTTATCTACTATCTTTAAATACTTTAAATGTAAAAATAATAATATTAGCGATTGAACTTTGTTAATATTATTTTTATAAATTTCAGTCATTTCATATTAAGAAATACAAATCTATAATTTATTAAGGTAGTGGATAGAGATTATTATAAATAATATTCACATACGAATATAAGTATGTAGTAGACCACATTGTTTGTTTGTGGGATATGAGACTTACCTTATTAAGATGATTTGATTGTTAATATTTATTGAGGTATATATATACTTACTCCTATAGATTTGAATCTACGACCACAAAGAAACAAATACACGCTCTTTACTATTAGGCTCACTTATAATTCTTTCTTAAAGCATGTTAAACATCTTCCTAATATATCTTTAAATAAAGAAATTCCCTATTACATCCTTCCAATAAATATAGCGGTTATTTTTATTAAATTCCCATAGTACTTATAAATCCACACTACTTCATATATAAACTCCTATACCTTTAATATATTGATTTTAATTTTCATAATTTAAAAGTCCTTTTATAAATAAATATAATAAAATATTGGTTAACCATTTAAAAATCTCCTTTAATATAATCAATCAAAGTCAATATGCATATCATTTATAATTTATTATTATTCAAAATTAATTATAAGTTCATGATAAATAAAATTTTATCTTATTACAGATATTATTTTCATATTTAATCATATAATAATCATAAGAATATAAATAATACTAAATTTTATCATAAATTTCTATTTTACATTTCTAAATCCTAACCATTTAAGTGTATGTAACATCTCTTAGGTTACCTTATGATATTCCTCTATAAATGCTCTTAATTTTATTTTTTTGAAATATTAATTCCTTCTTGTGTGTTTTCTTTTAGTAAAGTTAGATCTAACATGTATCTCTAGTTTTAGTAAACTTAGATCTGACATGTATCTCTAGTCATGCCTCATACACTACACAAGGGTTTGATTTGAATATCCAAACCACATTATTCATACTGTCATTAAAATTTGGGGTGAGAGAACCTCGAATGCTTGACTCAAGATTACTCAATTCAACTATGATACCTATGTTTTATGATTTCATAACTTATCTTTCAAGACATTGAATTTTACTTGCTATGGTTAGACAAGATGATTACTATTCCAAAGAGGGAGCCTAGGGATGCTTCATTGTAGGCTAAGGAGAGGAGGTAATTTATCCTCCGGACAAACCCCTCTCTCACATTCCTTACACTCAACACGATAATGAACATAGCTACTCGACTTTTCTTGCTCATCTCCTTCCATGGTTATAATTCGTGTTGGCTACATATGGCTTCTTTCTAGTAGTCACTAGTTTTTCTTATCATTGTTAAAAGTCTGCTACAAGTCATGGTTGTAATATTTGGGAGAGGGTTAAGACCCTAGGAACCCCATTATCTGTAACATTATTTGAACAATTTCCTCTCAGGTTTTAATGGAAAGACATTGATATTTAATATCTCTCTGGGTATTTTATTTATTGGTTTTTTTCCTTTTGAAAATTCTTTGCTATGATAGGTTATGGGTATTAACCCATAACCCTATGGTTTAGCAATTTTTACTGTAAAATCTATGCATGGTGCTCTAAATATATGAAGTTTCTGATGTGGTGTGTATAACTCGATTGACATTAATACTCTTGAATTTGGGGTTTTCTCTTCACGAGTTTTGGTATTTTTCTACTATGGATAATTTGTGGGTTGGTCTTTAGACAACCTTGATCCTAATTTATTTTTCGTATCACATTGTTTCCATTCTCCATCATAGCTTGAGTCTTAGTCAAACATTTTAGGTAATTTTACTTTTGTTTGGTTTTGAGAGTTTAGTTGCACTTTGTTTTCCCTCGCTACCATTTCTCACTATCAGTCGATAGAACATGGCCTAGAGTAGTCCACTCTTATAAGGGATCTCTTTCCTTGGGTTTGTGCCTTGCATAATTTACCGAGCATGCTCAGACGCTCTTCAGGGTCTCAATTTCCTATAGGTGATATTGTAATTCCATTTTTTTCTTGTTTATGACCAGTCCCTTACCTTTCTTATTTAGGTCATATATATAACTCTATTTTATGTTATGGCTTCCTTCCCTACTACCCCACCTTGCATTGGGTTTAATGGTCTCATATCTAGGCACAATACTCTTTTTATTTGAGGTAGGTAGTGGTACCTCCCTTATTTTTTCTTATTGTATCAGAAGGAATACGATATAGAAGAAGGAAAGAGCCCATATAGGACTGACCCAAAATGGGGCCTCGAGATTTTTGAACCCATGTGGTTCCTTTGAAGCCGAAGGTTTCCACTAGGATAAATATTAGTTTAAAAATTGTCCCTAGAGGCTTAATGAGAACATTGTAAAATCATCCTCATATCTTCCCCCTTGGCATCAAACTCTAACCTAATGATAATCTTTTTGGACAGTAGGGAAGGGAATACTTGGAGGGTTACAACCTTCACATCAATCCCCCTCCTTCTTTTCTGGGCATTCCCTTGGGTATAAGAGGTAAATCCTCTTCCCAATGATGTATACTTTGTTTTGACCTTTTCATTTTATTGATTTGATTGTGTTACTCTAATAGTTAATAGTTTGATTATTCTACAATTATTAAAGGACTTTTCAACACAATATTGTGTGTTAACCTTGTCATGAAGTTTCAAAGGAATATTAATCCTTTCCCGTAATGATAAATTTTTTGATAGCCAAAATGAAAGTTATATTCAATTTTCATTCAAATAAAAAATAACATTCATAGCATTATATTCCATCTATAATGGCAATATTTCTAGTAATCAACCTGCAAGATATTCATTTTTCATCTTGAAAAATAATAGTTGTTACAACAATATATTTAAACTATATTATATGAAATATTGGTGATAACGAAATAACAATTCCTAATGACCTAGTACATGATCCCAAATATTTTACACGAACATCAATGCTACATATTAACTTCTATTGTTAAGACACATGCATTAGATATTAGATGAACTTGTAATCAGATGGGAGATACAGATTGATAAGGGATGCTACACATGTTCATAATTGATCAATAAGCTAAACCTCTTTAAAAAGGCACCCTCAAACAAGGGTTGTGATTTTGTAGAAGTGACTTGCTCAAGCTTGACTATTTTCACTCCACAAATTTCTGTCGTTCACAATTAGATGGTGGAATCTCTTAATACAGTCTCAGCCAAGCACATCTTTCTATACTCCCTCAACTTGAGAGTTCTTCTATTTTTTACCTTACTTTATTATGCACTCAACTTAACCCCTCCCGAACTCATAACATGTAGAAAAGCCTCTCACTATTAGTTACTTAATTCCTAGGTCTTTTTATACCATCAAGACATATCCCTTATGTGCTAGGTGGCCCTTAAAATATGTTGTTTGTCCCGCATTCAAATATCATTTTTCTTAAGAATTGGAGTTCTTAGGCTTGCCATTTGTCTTTCAAAATTTATCATCAATAAAGTGAAATTCCTTCTATAAAATAACAATCCATACTCATTAACAACTCTCATAAATATTATCTGTTTATTCATTATTATTGAAATAA
Organism: Pinus taeda; assembly: GCA_000404065.3. Lineage (NCBI taxonomy): Eukaryota > Viridiplantae > Streptophyta > Pinopsida > Pinales > Pinaceae > Pinus > Pinus taeda. The sequence goes on from APFE030873192.1 coordinate 14,715, forward strand.
AAACATTTGCAATATTTATTACAATGTCGGCCCATTTAGGTTCCTAAATTCAAATAATAGTTTATAACAATTTAGAAAAAAGAGTTTTAGGGTATTACAATGTAATTTTAGTGAATTTCAATATTTTTTAAAAGCATAAGAAATCACATGAAATCAAAATCCTAAAACTTAAACCATGTTAAAGATTACTAATTGGAAAGGTCTTGTTTGCAAGTTTTTATGGTGGTCAAAATTTGAAGAAATAACTTCTCGAGTTTTATTCACACTTAACATTTTTAATCAACTTTTTGAATATAAACCAAGAACCGTCATCAAGATGAAAGGTCTTCTTAAAATATCATCATACATTTATGCTTAAGATTACTATTATTTAATGAGAATATTTTGTTTAATCAAACTTTAAAAATTTAAACTAATAAATTAGAATTTTTATAGAGATCATTTTCATAATGTAATTGAAAATGAATGTTTTTAATTTCATTTGATTTATATGTCCTAATAAATTATGTGTTATGAGTTAGATTTTATTGCAAAAAAATGCAAGTTAATATAATTTTAATTGAGACCAATCACTTCAAGAGAAATTCAGTTTTATCTTTGTATTCATCTTCACATATTTATATAAGGTGTTGTAGGTAATATTGAATAAGACTCATGGAAATTTGTTCTTATTAAATTAATTATTTTATTTTATTTTTTAAACTAATAATAATAGTCAGTTTTATCTTTGCATTCATATTCACATATTTATATAGGGTGTTGTAGGTATATTGAATAAGACTCATGGAAATTTGTTCTTATTAAATTAATTCTTTTCTT
>APFE030873193.1:998-14563 GCA_000404065.3 Pinus taeda
GTTGGGTTGTGTTATATTCTTTCCACATAGTTAATAGGGGTTTGAGGGGTACCTGTAACCCCATTTTATGGAGTCCGGGGCAGCGCCCCAGAAAATTTTGGTTTGGACCCTATGTTAGGTTGGGCGGACCCACCTATGGTTTTGTGCATGATTTTCGCACATGTTTTTTGGACGCGATGGTTTTCGGTCCATGGTTTTTGGATGCGATGGTTTTCGGTCCATGGTATTGGATGCTTCGGCATGTATAAATATGTATTGTAACATTGAAAGAAAAATAATGAAAAAATCAAGCTGGTAGTCCCGGTTCTAGGATCCAGTGGGAAATCTCTGTGTATATGTGTTTTATGTGTTATGCTCTCGCATTTTTATTTTTCTTATGATTTAGAATTCGTATGCAAGTAATTGTTGTACGGGGTTAAAATCTACATTGTCATTGTATCCCTTATTGTTATTATTTTTCCCCTATTGTCCCCATATTGTTATTAGTATGCCCCATAGAAACCCACCATTGTTATTTTTGTGCCCTTATGTTATTACTGTTATGTCAGCTTGATTACATTGTGACCCCTTAAACTCCTATATATAGAAGGGAGGTTTATTCATTTGTATCATCCAAGAATTTTTCATTTGTGTAATGTAAAGGAGGTTGCCCCCTCGAAGAGGCTAAATTCTAAGGCATTGATCTATCTTTCCTATCTTTTTTTGATCTGGTTTCCTAACATTTCATATCAGAGCTTTAGATTCTAGGGTTTCGCTGCTCCAAATAGGTCATCATGGCATTTTTGCTATAACTTTTTTCTGCGATGCTTCAGAAGCTAAAAAAAAAAATTCCGACCGGAATCGTTTTGAACTTTAGGTCCAAATTTCAAAGCTTGTCTCACTATATTTGTGGAGATATGATCTGAGGAAGTTGGTGTTTTTGCAGACTCCAAAATTACATTCCAAACAGGTGACCAAGGGCAAATCGTCATAACTTTTGTTTTGAGCATCAGATAAAAATTTCCTAAGAAGTTTTAGAAAGAGGAAGGCTTGTAGTTTTCTATGTATCAATTTCAGGTACTAAGGTAGAAATAGTGACACGTGGCAGATCATACAAGTTCGCTCTACTGAACTATTCTATTATCAGGTCACCGTGGGAGATTTGGCATAACTCTTCCTTGGAGAATCCAATCTTGATCAGACTTCTAGGTTTATAAATAGGACACAAAGGCCTACCATAGGACGAGATTTCCGATATTCGAGATCTATAGTTACAGAGATACAATAGATTCAATATCGAGATCTCACAAAGTGAAAAAAAGGTGTGCTATTTTTTTTTTTTTTTGCATAAGATTGGCTTGAAAAAATAGTTTGAAGGAATTCAAAGGGAATAGTGAAGAAGTATTAGCATTAATTAATGCCCCCAAGAAAGAAAATGGAAACACCTAGTAAGCAACCTGAAATCCCTAACATGACTCGTGAATAAGAGGAAGAAATGCAACATGATATATCAAAATTACAAGACCAAGTACAACAAATTTCACTCTCACTAAAGCTAAATGAAGCCAAGATGAATGGCATGGAAGCTAATATGAATGGCATGCAAGTTAATATGGATGGCATGGAAGATAATATGGATTGTTTAAAGAAAGGCATAGAAGCTAAGATGAATGGCATGGATGATAAGATGGAAGAATTGAAAATAAATTTGAATAAGTTGCTATAGAAGATGGTCACTAATGGTGAAGGGGTAGTACATGAAACTCATGATGAGAACAAATGAAATGCTAATCATGATTTCGTAGACTCTAATGTTGGATTGAAGATCCACCATGTTCCAAAAATTGATATGAGGAAGCTTGATGGCAAGTATCCCGGAACATGGATAGTACAGATGGAGCAATTTTTTGATCTCTATAATGTGCAAAACACACAATAGGTACGTAATGAGACTTTATATTTGGAACCAAGTCAGTTTGTATGGTATCGATGGATTTTCTTTCGTAAACAAATTGTCACTTGGGAAATTTTCATGGAAGAAATGATAGCACATTATGAGGATACAAAAAGCAACACCTTTTTTACCCAATTGATAAATCTCAAACAAAAGGATTCTATGATGGAGCAGATTGAGGACTTCAAAAAATTGAACATAAGGTAAAAGATATTCAAGAGGAGGATAGGATTGATGTGTTCATAGGGACTTTAAAGGATAATATCCAACATAAGGTTCACCTTTGGGAACCTGGTTTATTGGAGAAGGCATTCAAGTTACCAAGAGAAATGCAAAGAAAAATTATGGCAACAAGGAAGCCTACCACTCACAACTATAAAGATGGAAGTGTTGTTTCCCCTAGCTTTCCAAAACCTACAAGGTTAACACGACAACAATTGGAAGAAAAAAGATGAAAAGGGCTTTGTTACAGTTGTGATAGCAAATACACTAAAGGTCATAAGTGTGCTGAGAAGAAATTATTCTACATAGATTGTGAAGAGGAGGAAGAAAAGGAACAAGAAATGTCAAAAGAAGTGGATACACTACAGGAACAAACCCTAGATAAAGAAGAAATGAACCCGATCATATATTGTAATGCATTGGTTGGAATTAGCACTCCTTAAGCTATCAAGATAGAAGGACATATCAAGAAGAAAAAGTTAATAGTGTTGATTAATTCAGGAAGTACCCATAATTTTATTCATTGTAAGATAGCAAGTGAATTGAATTTCTTCTTATATCCAACACCAAAGTGTCAAGTGATGGTTTCAAGTGGAGGAACCATAAATTGCTCTGGAAAGTACCATAATATCAATCTATCCATGGGAGAATATGTATTGAATAGCCCAATGCTTTCCATTCCAATTGGTGGTGCTGATGTTGTAATAGGAGTCCAATCGCTACAATCCTTAGGTACAATAGCTTTTAATTTTCAAGAACTTTTCATGGAATTTTGTGTGGAAGAAAAGGAAGTTGAATTAAGGGGTACTACAACCAAACCAGGAAAGATAATCAGCTCTAAGGGTATGACAAAGCTTCTAAAGAAGGAACAACGAGGTGTAATTGCACAATTATGTTTGCTAGGGGTTCCCACATCGAAATCATCTATTTCTCTAGATATCCGAAAAGTCTTGGACAATCATTCCAAGGTATTTGAGATTCCCAAAGGTCTCCCACCCATTCATGATCATGATCATGCTATTCATTTGATTCCAGGAAGTGCTCCTCCAAACATCAGGCTGTATAGATATCCCTATGCCCAAAAGAGAGAAATTGAACGTATGGCTGTAGAAATGCTAGAGCCTAGTATAATTCAAGCTAGTCAAAGTTCTTTCTCTGCTCTAGTAGTATTGGTGCGCAAGAAGGATGGATCATGGAACATGTGTCCGTATTATAGGGAGCTCAACAAGTTCACTACTAAAGATAAATTTCCCATTCTTGTCATTGATGAATATTTGGATCAATTGCATGGATCAATTTACTTCACCAAGTTGGATCTTCATTCAAGATATCATCAAATCAGAATGAAGACTAAAGACATGATGGAAACAACATTTAGAACCCATGAGGGTCATTATGAATTTTTGGTCATGACTTTTGGCCTTACCAATGCACCTACTACATTTCGAGGTCTAATGAATTCCATTTTCAAACCCTTCCTTAGAAAAGTTTCCTTAGTACTTTTTGATGATATACTAATCTACAACAGGTCTTGAAAGGATCATGTTGAACATGTTGATAGGGTGCTCAAACTATTGAAGGAGAAACATTTGCAAAATTCTCTGAATGTTCCTTTGGATTACAAGATGTGGAATATCTGGGTCATATTATATCTCATGAAGGTGTTAAGGTAGACCCTAGCAAAATTAAAGCCATTAAGGAATGGAAAATCCCTAAATCCATAAAGCATCTACGAGGATTTCTTGTGTTGACAAGGTATTATTGCAAGCTTGTTAAGAATTATGGGAGAATAGAAGCACCTCTAACAAAATTATTGAAGAAAGATGCATTTTCATGGAGTCCATAAGTAGCAAAGGCCGTTGAACATCTTAAAGAGGAAATGTGCCAAGCATCAGTCTTAGCTACGTCGGACTTCACCAAAAAATTTATTGTGCAATGTGATGCTTCAGGAAATGGAATTGGTGCTATCTTAATGCAAGATAAAAGACCCATTACTTTCAAAAGTCGTCCAATCAAGGGAAAGTATTTAAACAATGCTTTTTATGAGAAGGAAATGATGGCAATACTACATACACTTAAGAAATGGTGACCCTACCTAATGGGAAGACAATTCAAGGTAAAAATGGATCATGCTAGTCTTAAATACTTTTTAGAACAAAGACTATCCTCTGAAGAGCAACAAAAATGGGTCACAAAGATGTTGGGTTATGACTTTGAAATCATGTACAAAAAAGCAAAGAAAAATGTTGTGCTAGATGCACTCTCAAGAAAGGGTGAGGATGTGGAAGCATTGTTGTGTGCCATTTCTATTATCCAACAAGATTGGATAAATAAAGAAAGGGAGGAATAGAATAATGACAAAGAAGTGTGGCCACTCCTTCGAAAGTTACAACAAGTTTCTAGTACATCTGATACATTTAGCTGGAAAAATGATTCGTTATGGTACAAAGATCACTTATACTATGTAAGAATTCCCAACTCAAACAAAAGATTCTGATGGAATTGCACACTTCTCCCTTAGGAGGACACTTAGGATTTTTAAAAACTTACCACACGGTTAAGAAGGAGTTTTTTTGGGGATGGCCTTAAATTAGATATTCAAAAGTTTGTGGCGGAATGTTTGGTTTGGCAACAAAATAAAGTTGAAACAATTAAGACCCCAGGTCTATTACAACCTTTATCCACTCCAGGCCAACATTGGGAAGAGGTTTCAATGGATTTTATCACAAGTTTACCCAAGTCCGAAGGAAAGAGTGTCATCATGGTGGTAGCTCATAGACTTACAAGTATGCACACTTGTGTGCATTATCACATCCATTTAAAGCCAGTACAGTTTCTACTGCATTTATGGAAACAATTCAAAAGCTACATCAAAACCCAAAGATTATTGTAAGAGACAGAGATCCCATTTTCACTGGAAATTTTTCGATAGAATTATTTTCTTGTCTTGGTACTCAGTTAGCTCATAGCTCATCTTATCATCCTCAATCTGATGGGCAAACTAAGATAGTAAACAAATGTTTGGAAGGAAATTTCCGTTGTTGTGTATCTGGTAAACTGTTATCGGGAAATGTAATGTCTATGCAGAGCTGCTAGTCCCACTAAGATGGGTAGCTATCTTAGAAACAAACATATTAAAATTACTTTTGTTTTCCTTTACGAGAAGTAGATAGGAGAGGAGCAAATAATACCAACCTCAAACTTTTTCTTGGTTCTCTGCTTGTTCCTTCTCCTCTTTGATGGATATTTGCCATTCCTCCCTTGACTGCTCCGCTTCAAAGATTACCTGTAAAGTCAAAGTAGCATAATACCTTCAAAGTGCAGAGATCTACAATCATAAACAATATAGCACCAGATATATATTGACCACACAAATGCATATATTAGCAAACATACAAGAATGTGGAGGAAAACTTGAATAGCTTTATTGATATAGAGATTAGAAGAGAGGATTACAACCCATTGACTTGACCCAGCATCATCCTCCCAGCATGAAAGCCCTTCTTCACCTCATGAAAAGCTTAGATTCACCCAACACTATGATATTCCACCAAGAAACCAATAACACTTCCTTACAAATACAGATTCCACCTTTGGATCTCTGGGTGAGGGGATTCATTATAGATGATTGCAGGGGTGAGTCGATTCTGGATATGATTAGTGTCTTTTCTTTGAAGTTCTTGATTCCACTTGGAGATTGATGATCTCTTACTCATCCCTGGGCGAATTTAGAGAGGCAAGTGTCACAGGAGAAGTTTCTAGAAGATTCCATGATCATCCACCTTGCAAACTATCTCTGTCATTTGTCTAATCTCGCCCATCGCACCCTACAGAGGGGCTTTTCAGTATGCATCGCACTTTTTTCACTGAGCAGGTGAGATGCATCGCACCCTCTACACTGAGCAGTCTGTATGATCCAATTTTGACCAGTTCTGAGCAGTTTTCTGTGGAGAAATTCTGGGAGATGATGTAATCAGCTGACATTGTTCCTTTAGGGCATGAAACAAAAATTTTAGGGACTCATAAGCCCTTGGTTTATGGACATATGTGATTGGCGTTGTAGTGCCCAAATATGTCTATAACAGTGGCCCCCTAAATCATGAGGTCGAAAATCTTTGATGTCGGGTGAAATGATTTATCATGAGGATTGGAGGTTTTTCGAACTGGAAGGTGACCTGTAATAAGTACAATACAATACATTATATTCATAACATTTTCATGATCTAGCTGAGGCGGGCATTCCCATGCTTAGATTTATTTCATTTTCATGTACATAGGACAGACAACCGTCTATGTGGCACACTGATGATTCTGATAGAGCCATCATCCTTTGATTCAGATGATCATCTATGCAGCAATGATGTACATTTGATGTCTTTATTTTCCCGAATATATCGCAGCCCATAGGGATGAAACAATCCGGGGTCTTAAAACTCGTCCATTCTTCGCCTGGAGTACAAGTCGATTCATGTGAAAAATGTTCCGGAGTCAAACATGGAAAGACATCACCTGATTACTAGCCAATGATGTAAGCTATTAACAGGCACAAGGGGAATCATCGATAATGATGATGACCCTCAAGGTACTACAGTACAATTCGTGTGGTGTGAAAATGGGACTTGGCGTCAAACACCACACAAAATCTTTCGGTCGAAGGCCATTGATGTAAACCTATCGCTGGAAGTGAGAAACTTGCCATTGAGGCATGCAAGCTTCAAAGTACTGAAAGGGTTGTGCCTAGGTCGACTTCTTGGATAATGAGTTGTCGTTGAAAAGAAGTGAACCATCGTAGAAAGGCCTTAATGAATCCCACATCTACAACATGGAACGGAGCAAATGATTTTGTGGAGGTGAAAATGATCTGATGATATAGGGTTCAGGGTGGCAGTCATGAAAGAATGAAGCATGAAGGTATTGCAATGGGTGAGACACAACCTGGGATGGTAAATTCTCTGATCGAATTCTCTTGAACATATCGACGACATTGAAATGGATTGGTAGCGTTAACCCCAATGGACCAATGGACCAATGGTAGTATGACTGGTGAATGGAATAACCCTACCTGACTCAATCATGGTGATGGAGTGAAAGTGTCATGTTCAAAAGCGACTCGCTACCAATAAAGTTTCTTCAAGTTTTCTTCCCAATTTTCCCCAGTCATTTCTGACCAGTACCTCTTTATTTTTATCAAGCTTGAGGAGGATAACATATGCTTGTTCTATAATTTTCCCTTCGGGCAAACCCATCGCTATGGTTTAACAAGCCTAGTGATAGTGAAGCTCATTCTTGTCCCAATGGACAAGTTTGTCGCTATTGGTTTTAACGAGTTTAACGAAAAATACAACTTGGTCCTTTTTCAATTTTAGAGAATCTGAAAAGGGATGGAAAGGAAAATCCAGTAATCCTTTTTCGTCATATAATCCATTAAGTCCAAAAAAGTATAAAATAATACGAAAGGGGTTAACTTTTGATAGTTTTAACAAGCCAAACAAGACAAGCGCTCGATCGTTTTGTGTAATAATCCCTCAGGTCCAAAAAGATTAAAATCTAGAGGAGGGATAGCACTTCTGGTAGCTTTAATGAGCTAGAGAGGCCAATTGCTCGGCAATATTTTCATATTTTATGAGTCATATGCAAAGAGCTTAAAGGAGACTCATTTTTTAGGAACGAGTGATATTTTTGGGTAGCTACTAATTCCAGGTAAGGTTTGGAATTTTCCAATCACGGAAGTGTCACAAGGATGGCTAACAGAATCACTCATCACAGTTGTTCCTCAAAAGTGTAAACAATCAAATGGAGGCGTATGATCGGCTAAAACAGAGTGGAGGTGATGATAAGAACACGACCATGGCTCAAAAGCAGATTATAATGCATTCGCAATGCTTATTTACTAGAGGGTGGTTCATTTTTTAATGAGCTTGAACTCGGGGGGAACATTTTCTCATTTCTTAGGTTTAATTTTTAACGAGCTTGAACTTTGCATAAAAATTGCTCGTTCTAGTCATATAATAAGGATGTCTCACTGATAGGTTCAATTTTTAAGGAGCTTGCACCATTCGAAACTTTGCTCCGCTCCCTTTTGCATGCAAGATAGGAACGATGAACTATTGTCCTAGGGGTTAGTTAACTTCTGAGGTTAGGTAGGAAAACTCTTCCTTTACTTTGTTGGTGCCATCTGGCCCCTGCAAAGGTGAATAGTCGATCCGACCAATCACCTAACTTAAGCAGTTGAAGTCAGCAAAACCATGGGGTTAACGTTACTCTGGCTACTTTTCACTTGCATGCAAAAAGGTTTGCATGCCCCCAGGTATAGCGAAGTAGATTTTTCAGGTTACCCTTCAATTTGCAGACAAAAAATTTACTCTGTCGGGAAAGGCCTACCTTCTGATAGAGGCATCTTATTCCAATCTAATCCCATTTCCCGAAATGGACGAGTGTGTCAGACTAGTCATATATCCTTTGTGGAAACCTACCCTATACCTAAAGTTTTCTTGCCGAAGCAGACTAGGGTGCATGCCCCCTGGGTTTTAGTCATGGCCACCGAATTACTCGCGTTCTTCAAGCAGATGGACTGGAGATTGATGACACATTCCTTGCATGAAAAGGCTAGTTAGGGATGGTATTTGACTATTAGCTATGTGTGAGTCGGGGAATGAAAGCTGGTCTACGAGCTGGACCACTCGGCCTTCATGCAGAAAACACATTACTGGAAAGAGTGAGGAGACAATGGCTCCCATGCTATAAATATAGTCACGCCCAAGGAGAAAATTATAATATAAAGGTACTTGGACTACCATTACATTCAAATACATGGTTTTCCCTCTCAAAGATATATGAAAAATCGGAATGATCCCTAACGGTCGACTGGTTCCTTTATCGAAGCCTGTTAGATTTTGCATCTCAGGCAGAAGCGATGGCGAACCAAGCACTTTCCAAGCAGTTGAGGAAATGATACTCACAAAAGCCCCTTCATCTATGATGGTACCGACCATGACCATTCTGTAAGCTTGTATAATGATTCGGAATGGTACATTAGATGGTAAACGGGGTTTGCCTAGTAGATTCCAATCGAAGGAAATGACTAGGTTGCTTGGAGGTGGGACCGAATAAACGGCCGGATGTGACCCTGACAAACTTCCTTCCTGCGGTAAAGGAATGGGTAGATTGCCCCCATGTTCATCGGATTCTATGTTAATGAAAAGAATTTGAACAGTGTCATTCTCATTCTCTTCGGTGACTGTATCATCTAAATATGGACCTTCTGAAGACAGGACTGGGTCAACTGCTGCCTCAACCTTTTGACTTTCGTCTAGTGTGGATTCAGAGGGTTTATCTTCAATGATAGATGCTTTGACTAACCACAAAGTCATGTCAGTCAGATTTTCAACTAGCGATGGACTCGACAAGAGTTTCTTGTACCTAGGAGGAAGCCGTAGCAGTGAAGCAAGATGGTTATCCAAGACTCTTTTAGCTTCGTCTAGGAAGGGACAACGGCGGATGGCATGATTGCCTTCACACAGTTTGCAAGGAAATTTATATTTTCCTTTCTGTCCAGATACTTTGTTTTCACTAGTTGACGGTGTACTGTAAACATGATTGTCAGAGGTTGATGACACTGGATTGTGTAAACGAGGAGACCAATCCCTTAAGATCCGAGGGATGCAAGGACAATCTCGATGATAGTGGTCCCCTTTGCAAATGACACATGGAGATTTTGGGTTGGATGGTGCAGTGTGTGGATTTTCACTAGATGATGCACAATCACCCCTTTTTGCCTTTGGCTCCTTCTTTTCCTTTTCCTTCTACTTCCCTTTCTTCTTCTTCTCCGTTACTTGGTCTTTAGTTTTACCAGTGTTACCAAGTGAAGAGGAAGGAGGGGAGGGAGAAACAAGCGAAGCAGAAGGTTGGGGGGTAACTCTAGCATCATCTAGTTTTTGACATGATTGCCCAGGAATCACGGTGGTATAGGTCGAGAAGAGCCATATTGGCAAGTCGATTGTTAGTCCTGCGAGAGACAATGTGGCCATATGAGGTGCACCAACATCTCCCCAAGAGGAGAAAGGACTAGGATTTCTCCCAAGGTGAAATACTTGGTTGGTGGACTCCATTTTTCTCAACCTAAGACCAATGAGGGAACAATGATGTTATTCCAATTAAAATAAAGTTTAGGCACTTTGACACAACTTTCTTTTTCCAATTTTTAAGAGTCGAGAAAAAGCTAAAGATAAATGTAGTCGCCTTCAACTTTTAATGAGCCTAAAGTGACAAGTGCTCAAATGGACCTTTTCCTTTAAGGATTCTGAAGAGGAACGAAAGAGACTACTCTAGAAATCTAGACAGAGGGATTACCAAACCAATCGCAAAACCACAGAATACTTTTTACGGTACGATAGTCAATCTTCCCAAATGTTGTGTTCAGTGCATTGCGATTGATAGGGTGGCAGACACGACTTCCTAAGGATAAAGGATATAGCCTATTGTGGTCTCCCAATATATACTCGATAGTATGTGGGAGCACAAGTTTGTACTAGCACTTGTCATCTCAAAGAGGAGGAATCACCCAACCTACAATGAAAGCGATAGTTACCAGGCTTTACGACGCCAGAATGCATCTCTAGCCTAGACTTCTAAATGTTGTGTGATAGGTTCCAAAACATTTTTATTTTCATTGAATTTATTTTACAGTTGATCTTTCTTAAGAAGTTTGCCTTTCAGGTTCACCATGTGATGTAGATATACAATTCTTAAAATGCAATCTAAGATGATAAACAATCGTTTAATCTTCTTTTTGCAATGAAAATCCTAGCTACTAAGGAAAGAGAAACGAGATTCTTTCAACATAGAGTAGAGAGCACACACTAGATGCACTATCCTAAATCAAAATCAACAAGTAGTCTAAATGCAAATGCACATGCATGTATTTGTTTTCACTTTCTTAATGTGTGAATGACAAAAAGAATGCTAAGTACAAATCTGAATTGTTTCAAGCGATAGTACTAATGATTTTCTTTTCAACAAAAACGAAAGGAAGATAATGATGACACTTTGCGATTTTGAATTGAAAACTACTTTCGCCACATGAAAAACTATTGATACAAATCAAATATAATAGTACGAGTGTAATCGGCCATCAAGAACAGTAGGATTATTTTCTTTGATTGAAAACAACACTTGCGACACTTCCAAATTAAAAGACGATAGTTTGATTACGCTACTTCTTCGTAAAAGAGAACCGTAAATGGTGAAGAATACATAAAAACATTTACAGTTTTTTGTACTATGGAGGCTGAATCATGCAAAGGAAGGGAGTTTCTACAATGGTATACTGATCACAGACAACAAAATTCCTTAATAAAGCTGAAGAGTGAACAAAAAACCAAAATCTGGAAGCAGAAGAGGTATTATCTCATCAATGCACCTGTAACACAGGGAAAGAGTGATGCATATCACCTACTGCACATGGGAGGTGTGATGCATCCAAATTCCCAAGAGGAGAAGGTGCGATGGTCCAGGGATGAGACTTCAACTGGGTTCTTGGTCACAGTTTGTAGCTCAGTTCAGGGATTTAAGCCGAGCAAATGATAGTCAGTGAATGCAAATCACAAGGGCTGATCTAATGAGGCTACTTGAGCCACCACCAGGGAAATTAGGATGTTTGCAAATCAATTTTTTAGTTTATAAACAAAACATGGAGATAGAATGAAGCAGCATTGATCTACTTTGCACTTGCATAGAAAATGCAATTCAAAGGCTAGCTAGCTTGACTTCAGGCTCCATCTGTAAGTTTATAAAGCGAACAGATATAGACAAGCAAACAAGCTATTTGCTCCCTAGCGAAGTCACCATTTTGTTATCAAGAAATCTAGTGTCTATGCAGAGTTGCTAGTGTTGGCATTATGGCATAGGTTTGATGCTATAGCTCTAGTGTTGTCCTTGATGGCAACTCAACTTGGTGACAGATCTCAGTTCAGGCACCCAGAAAGAAGAAAAATTCATATACGCAGGTTCATCTAGACGAAGACACGTACACACGCGGGTTATATGTTACAAAAGCACGTATATGTTGGAGAACTTACTTTTGGTCCATGGTGGTTAGTTCTTGGGATTTGAACCTGTTGTCTTGGACCATGGCGTCTCGTCAGATGTGTTGATCCCCAGTTTTGGGTTCATGGTATTGAAATGTTATGGTTTTGGACCATGGTATTGTGGAAGGCCTAAGACTATAAAAGAGGAAGGAGATCATGTGGCAAAGGAGGATCTGAATTATCATTGAATATCTGAAAAAGTGGTAGATCTGAATGCTGGTAATTGGGTTATGGTGCAGATCTGGATCTGAATAAAAGAGGAACCTTAGCGCAAAGAAGAAGGATAAGTTCTATTGATGGGTCATAATCTTTAAGCTTGAATGATAGTATCTTTATATGATTTTGGTCTGTTATATGTGGCACTTGCTTGATCTATAACACTGATAATCTGGGTTAATTAGTGTTTTTGAATATCTGAAAGAGCAAATTATCCTCTATAGATCTGTACATAAGTTCAATGAAGTGAAGCCATGTATACACGCTGGTTCAGTGAATGAAAACAGCGTATACGCAGGTTGTTCCAAACACAGAAGCGTATGCACACATGTTGCAAGTTATTGAAATAACGTATATACTTTAAGTTGTGATCTAGCTGCTTCTGTTTATGGCTGCTGTGTTCTGGGTTCAGTGTTTGGTGTGTGGTTTCTGGTACTGTGTTTTGGGTACAACTGTCAGAGAAGTATCTACTTGATTCAGATCTAATAGGTGGAAAGGAGATTGGTTGATTCTTGATGATTTATTGATGTTTATGGATCCAGTCTGAAAATTTATGAAACGTGGTCCCTGGAAGAAAGAGAAGGTTGTAGCCTTCTGTAGGCCAGCACCTACGTACTAGTATCTTGGCTAGTGCAAGAGCTAATGGGGGTTGTAGCTCCCTTCCAGGAGAAGCTAGAGAACGAGAGAGGGTTGTAGCTCTCTACAGGTTGCAGCCTGCATATTGGTAAAGGACTGCACCAGTACATTGTAAAAGAAGTTTCTAATTGAAAAAGAAGATAGAGACGAATTACAACAGGTGGTTTTTACCCACATTGGGTTTCCACCTTATATCTTGTGTTCTTGTGCGTGATTGTCTTTCTGTTCTGTTTTACTGTCTCTGGTTACTGGTTATTTGATTCTGCAACACAGATTAACAATCATCATTAGAAAGATAAAGTAAATTAAGAGTTTGCTTTGTATATGCCGTTTTCCTTCTGCATAGTTACGTATATACGCGGGTTTAACTAACTGAAGTAGTGTATATCATTTGTTTTTGAAAAGGAATATTTGACTTGATAATACTGATTCACCCCCCCTCTCAGTATTATTTCCAACAATTGGTATCAGAG
>APFE030873204.1:11139-30399 GCA_000404065.3 Pinus taeda
TATATATAGCAGACGCTTCCGCGGACGCTTCGCCTCCTAGATTTTTGGAAAATGACGCTTCTGCGCTCCGCGCTTCCGCTTCGCTCCCGCTTCGTGCAACATTGGCTCAGCTTCTTCAGGTTAGTGATCATAGGTGTAGATATAGGCATGCAATCCTCCATCTTGAGTCTCCTCAAGGTCTCTATTGCATACTTGCCCTACCTAAGGAAAACCTCTCCTGGTTGTTGCCACACCTCCAATCCCAAAAAGTAATGCATCAAGTCGATGTCCTTCATGTTGAATCTTGAAGCAAGATCCTCCTTGCACATCCCTATGAGCTTCTTCGATCTTGTTAAGAAGAGATCGTCCACATCCAATACCAAGATGAGTGGTTCACCCTCAACGAGTACAAAGTACAAGTTAGGATCTACCTCACTCTTGGTGAAGCCCAATCCAAGAAAATATCCATCAATCTGGTGTACCATGTGTGCGAAAGCCTGCTTCAACCCATAAAGGGTCTTCTTCAACCTACATACATGGGAATCCCTCCCATGCATCTCAAAACCCTTAGGCTACTCAATATACACCTCCTCCTCAATCACTCCATAGAGAAAAGCAATCTTCACATCCATCTAATGTATCCTCCACCCCATCTCTAAAGCAATGGACATAACATCTCTAATAGATGCATATCTAGCGAGGGTGTCAATGTCTCCTCGTAATCCACTCCCTCCTAGGAGAACCCTCTCGCCCCGAACCTCGCTTTATACTTCTCGATACTGCCATCTGTTGCACATTTGATCTTGTAGATCCTTCAAGAAGTGACCACAGACTTCCCCTCTAGCCTCGCCGCTATATCCCAAACACCATTGCTCATGATGGACCTATACTCCTCTATCATGGACTCTCTCCAGACCTGCGATAGCCTCCTCAAAAGTGGATAGCTCAGACTCGCAAGTGCTGCTTGATAGCGCCAAATAACTGGAATATCTAGTCAGTGGTTTTCTCTGCATGAAAATGTTGTTGAGAGCCTGCACATGCTCCTTTGCATCTCTGAATGTTTGTTTGGCCCATCTCAGGTTCCTCCTACTAGAGCTCAAAGGAATATCTAACTCATCCCCTGAATCTGTTGGTTGTGTCTTTGTTGGTGTTGTTGGTCCCTGCTCAACCTTAGAAGCCTCTTTCTCCCTCTCCTCTACCATTGCTTGGCTTTTTCTCATGAGAGCTCCTTAGGGTCCTATCCTCATCAAATCTAACATCCTCACTCAAGCTCACCTTTCTCTATCCTGGAATGTAGACTCAATAGTCCTTCAAGACCTCATTATAGCCAACAAACACATCCTTCTCAAATAAGGGCTTCACCTTAGTCCTCTTCTCTAGAGTCTGTAGGCACATGGACATAAACTAGACTACCGAATATACGCAAGCAACTCACATCCGATTTCACTCCTATAACCAGGTGCTTAGGAGCCACGTCCTCCAACACCCTGTGAGGATTCCAGTTCTACACATACATAGTTGTATTGTAGCCCCCTACCCACAAAAACATAGGCAACTCTTGATCATAGATTATTGCCCTCGCTACCTCCATCATGGTTCTATTTTTCCTCTCAAAAACCCCATTTTGTTAAGGGTTGTAGGGTGTATTATGAGCTCTTTCTTGATTCCTACCTGCCTGCAAAAGTCTAGGAAGTCGTTGGAGGTGTACTAGCCCCTGTTATCCAATCTCAGTACCTTAATCTTCCTCCCTATCTAGTTCTCCACAAGGGCTCTAAACTCCTAAAACCGATCAAAGACCTCATCCTTTGTCTTCAAGAAGTAGATCCAAGTCTTCCTAGAATATCAGATGTCACAAACATAAGACCACAAATATCATAATGCACCAAGCCTAGCACACCCTTAGACCCAGTCTCACTATGAGGATACGCATTATTGGTCTGCTTGCCAAGCACACACCCTTTACACACTCCATCTCGCTCCATCTAGATGTCTGGAAAACCAATGACCATTCTTTGCACCATCAAAAGAGTTTTGTAATGTAGGTGTCCCATCCTTCACCAATAGTCCTCTCAACAGATAGAGATCTCTCTCCCTCCTATTGAACACTTGCTTCTTGCTTAATTCAATCCCCTTCGACCCAATAGCCACTTCACCTCCCATAAAGCTAACATCTAGTCCTTTGTCTTCCATGGCAGAAACTAAAAGAATATTCTTCTCTAGACCTGATACATATATCACTTCATTCACCTCCATGACGCCACCTAAGTCCATCTGGAACTTGATACTCCTAGTGCCCTCAATTGCATACTTATCCTCGTCACCAAGCTCCACATTTACATCTTTGGGCCCCCTGGTCATGCTGGTGAAGAAGTCACACGATCCTATCATATGATGAGATGCTCCATTATCCACGAACAAGACACCTCTCATGACGGTTCCAAATAAGCAAGTTACTAGGGCAAAGTTTTTATCAAACTTCTCTACCATCTTCTCCATTTGTATAGTAGTTGTTGTAGAAGTCTTACCCTTCTTTTTTATGACACTGACTAGCAAAATGCCCAAACTTATGCCAAGCAAAGCTTTTAAATTTGTTCATGTCATTTCCTTCTTGCTCTGTGAAGATGCTTCTCCGCTCTAGTTCTGCTTGGCCTTCGTTTTGCCCTTTTTCGCTTCTGCAGCAAGAGAAACTTCGTCCTTCTCCTCACTGCCCTTTCATTGTCCTCCGTTAATGAATTTTCCCAGATCTCCTTCTCGGTGAAATCACCCCATAGGCGACTCCAATCAAGACGTTGTTGATGAGCAAGAATCTCATCCACAAAAGTGGACCACTACTTCACGCACCCCTTCAAAGCAACGTTGACGGGCTCTAAAACATGCACAAATTCCCTCACAACTGCAAGCTCATCACAAGCTTATTGGACCCTTATGAGATAGGAAGTCATGGTCTCAAATTTGCCCATTTTAATAATGTTTAACTTTTCCCGCAGCACCATTTTTCTATTCTTGTATGTACCCTAATAAAGAGCAGTCAAAGCTACCACATTTGTCTATAGGTATCCTTCCCTAATATGTGTGAGGAATTATATGATTCCTCACACCATCCAAAATTATGCACCTCACTTTCATACCAATGGTTCTATGTTTTGTTGCTAGTATTGAATCTGAAGGAACCTGCACATCTTTACTTACTAAATCCCAGATATCATTCATGTTCAGAATCTAGGTAATTTGCTCCTTTCAGGGGCTAAAATTTGATACCCTATCCAACTTGTCTTCATATCTCAAATTGTTTAATGATGCCATTTTTGCAAATCAACCATGGCCACAAAACCCAGTTGCAAAATGTTTAGAAATAATTATGCTGGTGCAAAAAGGAAAATTCTCTGCTACAAACCCTCGTGATCTCAAATGTCTCTTTCAAAGTCTTCTAGATAGCTTTGATGCCATGTTAAATTTCTAATACCAACTAGATTCATCTTCTCTTGGCAATTTAATTTATCCCCAGTTTATTATTTATTTATTTACCCAAATAATGACTGAATCACAGAAAAGTAAATCACTGGTATCTTTAACTTCTAGAATTAAAAATATGCAACAAAAATAAACCAAAGATATTAATTACACATTGCAAAATTAATTAACCCACAAACAATTCTCCGTCATTTCATTATCTGGAAAATCTGGGTTTTTTGACCCATAGAGATACAAGGAAAAATGTGATCTGGAACTTGAAACTCGACTCCTTCATAATGGACTCAGCCCAGGTAAATCGGCCTCAAGGAAATCTGCCTCCAAATGAAATCGCTCTGAAGAAATCGGCCTCCAACAATTAGATATGCGCCCTATAGCAACTCAATCTATGCCCTACCACTAATGCGCACTAAAAAAACCCTAGCACTCCAGCAAATCAGCCGCCTCCAAACAAAACATAATCTCCTTCCAACAACTCATCCTTGCAATCTCCTCCAACTCGACCCTCTTAGGTTCACTCAAACCCACTTGCACTTCTTCCTTCTCTGCACACTGGTCACTGAGCCACTCACACTGCAAAGAGAATCACTCTCTCGTGATGACTCGCTCACACACATGTGCTCTTCGTCGTGTCTTCACCTCAATATATAGCCTTCTTTGAGTCCAAATCTCTAACCCAATCTCCTCTCCAGAAACATTTTGAATCTTCCTTCTAGAAACATCTTAAAGATCAACGATTGAGATTATTTCTAAGTCACTTAAATAATTAAATTATTTATCCTTAGAAAATAACCCAATAGTCCACAATAATTAATAGACATTAATTATTGTATTTTTCCCAGGTTAAACTTAGGAAAGAAGGCATAAATCACTAGAAGAGGCAAATAATGTCTTCCACATGCTAAGACACCAAGCAATTGTAAAAGACCTTCTGATGCTACTCACGTCAACAGCTTCAACACCCTCATTGTCATAAAATAAGGAAATTGCTTGTGTAGTGTATAGAATTTGCAATTTACATTATATCCACCAAATCCTCAAGGACAATACAAAGGACTCCTACATACTTTATGCTGAAATCGCAAGACCTAAAGCCATCCCCTTGAGTGGCCCCTATCTGGTCCAAATAGATAATTTTGGGGTCTTCAACTTAGTGTTGAAGCCTCCTCTGATTAATATCAAGTCCACAAGGGAGTTCCCTTGGTCTTTTCCCCTTCTCTCATAATTGATCACCTTTGTCCACAAATGCCCCCTTTTGGGTCATTATCTTAGTTGAACTGGTCATTTTTGGGGTAGCCTTGTATTTATTATGCCCAAACAATGTTCAAAATGGTTAAAAAACCCCTTTTCGAACTACAATCATTACCCATCCTTGGCAAGCGCACTCTACTTATCGGTCAATTTGGTCAACATCCCTCCTCATTTATTACACACCTAGCACCTTGTAAACTGCAACTTTTCCAAACCTAACTGCAAAATCTATTCTACAATTCCATTGTCTAGGCCTTGACTACAAGGCGATGCTTCCCCTCCCCTCATGCTCTCATGCCTGAAGCTCACCTCAGAAGGAGGCATACTCCTAGTACAATCTTTATTGCCACTAGACCATGGGATAAGAAATTAGAAATTGCTTGTGGCAAAAGGCTTAAGAAAGCTTAGTAGATAGTATAATTATTTGTCTTTTTCAGTTTAGAATCGAGATTCGAGAACCTAGGATTATTTCTCTTAATTATGGCTAACATGATAAGTGATATCTAATGGAACTTGAAGTTTGATGATATGGTTGATCATTTGATGACAATACTATAAGCTAACTTCCTTGATTTTATTCAAGTGCTAAAGGTTAATGCTTTGATGCTTATCATTAATTTACTACAAAAAACTATGCTTTCATATTGTATACAAACAGTCACCATTTTGCATGGTTTTTTTAATACATATGGATCAAAATTATATAAAAGAATTCTTGCAATGCTTCACTACCAGAAACTTTTTTTAATTGGCAGTTCACACTCCCACTTTCCTCTCACTCTCGCTCCCAACAACTATGGCCTAGACTTTGGTCACGTACTTGTCATTCAAAGCACTATTTTTCTAGGACCCACCCACAGTTTAGTCTATAGTCCCTGCGGTTTATGAATCAAAACCAATGGTTTGACCAAGTAAAGAGGCCCAACACTCCATTGTTTAGTGAATCAATGGTGTTATGCCTCCTAACAACTAGTGTATAAATACATGGCCTCCCTTCATATTTTCTGAATTTGGTTGCAGGTTTGGTAACCAAAATGCTTTGTAAATTAGTCTACATACATTAGTTTTTGGGTTTCAGCACATGTTCTTGGATCTCGCTTGGGTTAACTATCTCCATCGTCCCCCTTACTCAAGGAGGTGTTGCAGTTATGTTTTGTGCTAAGGTCTTCCCTTTTGGTTTTTGGGTCAAAGGTTTGCACCTCATGATGGTTGTGGAGTTCTATCCTATGCTAAATTAGATCCTACCCCAAATTATCACCTCAAAAGAAGACTTCAGCTTTAGCACATGAAGTAGGAGGTACATCCTTCTC
Source organism: Pinus taeda (assembly GCA_000404065.3). NCBI lineage: Eukaryota > Viridiplantae > Streptophyta > Pinopsida > Pinales > Pinaceae > Pinus > Pinus taeda. The sequence goes on from APFE030873204.1 coordinate 17,151, forward strand.
TTGAAGGCACGAGACAATTCGCTTTCTTAGTTAGATTTACCTACTTATGGCTTGCATGTTTCCTTTTGTACATATATATTTGTGGAGATGGGGAAAACCCTTTCTATATTTTGCAAGAGACATTTAGCAATCACAAATACTCAGAGATCTAAAAGAATATTGGAGGACAAGACTCCTAAGGAGGCATTCACATGAGCGAATGCTAGAGGTCAGTGATTTGAGAATCTTTGTTTGTCTATAATACATACATGTGCCCAAGGAGAAGAGGAAGAAGTTAGAGCCTTCTGGGAAGAAGGGTACTTTTATGGGATTCAGCGAGACTTCGAAGGCATACAGGATCTACATTTCAGGACAGCATCACATTGAGATTACTCAAGATGTTACTTTTGATGAGGAAGTAACCTTCAGAAGGTCTAGAGAGTCTCACATGGAGATTGATAATGAGGAGCAGGAGGCTTCAAAGGATGCAGGCACAAATCCCTCTAATCCTATTATTCATCCTTCAAACTATCAGAAGGTGTCAGTTGAGCCAGTAGAGCCAGTGGACCCATCGAGAGATGTTACTGTGACCAAGAAAAGATTAGCATGGCTTCATGACACTTTGCAGGATGCAAAGAGGCATGCAGCTCCCAAGGATACCTTCGGGGAGAGCAAACGACCACAAAGGTTCTCGAGTTATATGGCATTGATCAACAACATCATTGATTTTGAACCATCCAGTTATGAGAAGGTAGCATAACAATAGGTTTGGAAGGATGCCATGATGGAGTATCAGTCCATCATGAAGAATGACATGTGGGAGATAGTTCCGAGACCAGAAAGGAAGTCAGTAGTGACTTCCAAGTGGATCTATAAGATCAAGCATGCAGTAGATGGCAGCATCGAGAAGTACAAAGCGAGGTTTGTGGAGAGGGTTCACTTAGAGAGAGGGAGTGGACTATGACAAGACTTTTGCTCCAGTCAGCAAGTACACTTCTATCAAGATTATTATTTCTATTGCTTCAATGACAAGTTGGAGGTTACATTAGATGGATGTAAAGATCGCATTCCTCAATGGTGTGAATGAGGAGGAAGTATACATAGAGCAACCTCACGGATTTTTGGTACATGGGAAGGAGTCCCATGTTTACAGGCTAAAGAAGGCCTTGTACGGACTCAAGCAGGCACCCAGGGCATGGTGTTTCAGGATTAATGGATAATTGATGAGCTTGGGCTTCACCAAGAGTGATGCGGATCCTGACCTTTACTTCATGGTTGTTGATAGTGATCCTTTGACCTTGATGCTATATGTTGATGATATGTTCCTTACTAGGGCAAAGAGGTTCATTATCAGGTGCAAGAGGGAGTTGGGCATAGAATTCGAGATGAAGGATCTTGGCTTGATGCATTATTTATTGGGATTGGAGGTGTGGCGGAGATTAGATGAGATCTTCCTCAAACAAAGGAAATACATTGTTCAAATCTTGAAGAGATTCAATATGATGGACTACAAGTCCATGTCTACACCTATGACGATAAATCTAAAGATGTTGAGTGATTTTGCTTCAGATTCAAATTTGGTGGATCCCACGATGTACAGATAGTTGATTGGATCCTTAATGTACCTAGTTAACACCAGCCCAGATATTTGGTTTGCAATCAACACCTTGAGCCAGTTTATGGTTAAACCAAGGCGTGTACAATGGGTTGCAACGAAGCATGTGTTGAGGTAGCTACATGGCACAGTTGGATATGGTTTGAGATATGTCTTAGGTAGTGAAGGGAGGCTGCATGGATATATTGGTTCTAATTGGGTCGGGAGTGCAAAGGACAGAAAGAGCACCTTAGGGTGTTACTTCAGTTTGGGATTAGCTATGATATCTTGGTTTAGCAAGAAGCAAACTTCTATCACACTCAGTACAGCAGAGGCGAAGCATATTACAACCAATGCCGCAAGTCAGGAAGCAGTTTGCCTTCGGAAGCTGCTTGCAAGGCTATTTTACCGGGTGCTAGAGATGACCTTGATATATTGTGATAATCAAAGTTGTGTCAAATTTTTAGAGAATCTAGTGTTTCATGACAGTTCAAAGCACATTGAGATCAAAAATCACTTTCATCCGAGATATGGTACAGAAGGGCGCAGTGAAGCTCCAATACATATCTACAAACAAGCAGATTGCAGACATTCTCACCAAGAACAATATAAACTATCAAACAGGAACTATAAACTCAAAACGAAAACACTAGCTAAAACAAATGAAAAACAGCTCGAAAACGAAAAATGTTGATGCTAGAATAACGTTTTTTTTCGAATTAAATTTTCAACATTTTTTAGCCATAGCGTTAAGGATAAAATATCATGCCTCCGAAAAACCTTAAAATTATAATGATTTTCAGGCATGACATTAAAGATAAAACATCACATCTATGAAAAGCCTTAAAATTCCAACAATTTTTAGCCATGATGTTAAAGACAAAATACTTATAATTGTTTTCAACCATAACATTAAAGATCAAATATAATGACTCAGAAAAACCTTAAAATTTTGACAATTTTTCAACCATGGAATTAAAACCAAAGATCACAACTACAGAAACCCTTAATTTTTCGAAAAATTTGAACCATGACAACATGGAAAAATTTAATGATTGAAGAAACATTAAAAATGAATACCTGAATGAAAGAGTCATTATACCAAGAGCAATTTTTTTTCAAATGCTAAAAAGTATAACAACTTAAAATCTTAGCCTAAGACAACTTGACACATTGCAACAAAAATTTAAAAATCAACCATCAAATTGACATGCAGTGTAGGCGAACAAACCCATTGTAATGAAAACGTAAAAACCAACCATGAAATTGACACACCGTGGGGTCGAACTCGATCCATTATAATGAAAAATTTAAAATCAGCTATCAAATCGACACATAATGGGTTCCGGTTGCTAGTCAGAGATTGACATGGACCCTGCAGGAAAAATAAATAATAATAATAAATAAAAATACAAAATACAAAAGAAAATAAAAATTAAAACATTGAAAAAAATAAAGACAAAAAATACACAAAAAATTTAAAAATTATAACAGTAAATAAAGATATATTATATAAACATAAAAAAAATAAAAAACCAACTCAAAAAAATTAAAAACTTTGAGAAAATATAAAACTAAAAACAAAAGCAAAAGCCACAAAAAAAATTTAAAATAATATCAAGTATAAAAATATATTTATTAAAACATTAAAATTTATATATATAAAAGGACAAAAAAAAATCAAACATAAAATGTGTAAAAACACACCAAATTAACTTGTAAATGATAATAAAAAAAAAGATTATATACATATATATATTATATAATAAAAATACAAGAATATTTCCAAAAAAAACATAATTTAAAAAAAAACAATAAATTAACGAAAATAAAAATAAAAAATATATTAGATAATTTAAATTATAAAAACATAGAAATTATAAAAACAAAAAAAAAAAACAAAATTAAAATATAAATATAAATATAAAACATTTAAAAAGCATAAAATTTTAAAAGAAATAAAAATTGCCCGCACCGCAGCCCAATGGGCCCTGGGGGTGGCATGTCAATTCTCCCACAGCCTGTTGGGCCACAAGGGTGGGCAGGGAGGGACCTGCCACCCACAGGCCCCATTGGGCCGCGAGGATGGGTGGGGCAGGAGCTGAGTAAATACCTATGTGAGAAATTAATTTTCTTTCTTCAATTGTATAATTTATAGGTATGTGTGATTGATGCTATAGTTTGAAATTTAATTTCAGCATTAATTAAATTCACAATCTATTTGTTTGATTGAGATCATAAGAGCACTAGTCACCTATGGCTTCAAACTTTCACACTAGGGAAAGGACTCACACTAACCATTACCTTCATGCCCATTCGCACCATCACCCTATCCAAAAAATTGTCATTCTTACAACTCTTGTTAATCAAGCCATTTGAATTTTTTATCCTCATTTCCTTGAGAAACGAAAACCCCACCTAACTAAGGGCCTTTTAGCCAATGGTTACTCAACTTCTCAAGTCAACAAGGCCTTTTGTTTAACTTTCCTTTCTAAATCCAAAACCTTTCATTCCTCTTTCGCACCCCTAACTCTCATTTCCCTTCCGTATATCCAAGGTGCTACTTATCATATCTCTAAAGTTTTTGTTGGACACCTAATCCTCTAAGGGTTAGTGTGGAAGTTAACATGGTATCAGAGCTACTACATTCCTCACCTGCTCAATCTTAAGTGAGACACTTGTTTTTGTGGCCTTTATGTCTATTCTACTATCAGACCTATGCTGCTCAGAAACGCCATTTTGGTGAACCTGCCACTTCAAATTGTTCACAAGGAACAGCATCGCAGTGTGGGTAAGCTTTCAATGTTGCAATCTCACTGTATGCCCCAAGAACTCCCTGGTAAGCCATGCAAACTTGAGAATGGTCGCTCGGCGGTGTAGCAAGATCTGTCACAAACAAAGGCCTGGGTAGAGAAACCAAATCCTTGGGAACTATCCTTGCCTCCAAGTTAACACTCCCATTTTGATTCTCATCCTGTTTCTCGGTCGCGGATTGGTCCGATGACATCACATGGGGAATTTGCCTTTCGGCTCTTGATTGATGAAGTGATGCCAGATTTCTCCATGGCTTCATGGTGGGCGTGGGAAATGTTGTTTCAGTTAATTGACGTGATTTAGGAAGTAATGAGGAGTTACAAAAACCCAGTGTAGGAGATGATGGACAGAGTTTGGGGCCATTCTTGTGGTATCGAAGCATTAACCATATGTTGTCTCAATTATTGGTATTAGTCCTAGTTTAGCATTGTCTCTAGTCATTGATATTAGTCATACTTTTACGTTGTCTCCATTCATTGATATACCATTGTTTTCTATTTTCTACAACGTGGCCTCCATTGTATAACACTGCGTTATTTTTAACGATGTCCTCGCACTCATACCTCCATATGCATATGCTGTCCATATACCACTGTTGTCCATTTAAGTAATGTCGTCTCATGTGACTTTAAGTAACGTTGCCTCCATATCACATTGTTAGGTTCCACCTAACAATGTCACAGTAAAGGGCCCCTCACATTATGGTGTGTTTTTAATTATGGTTGCTCCCATACGCCATTAACAAGGAGAAACAAAAAGGATTTCTTATTTCGAGTTGGCAGCTTGAGCTTGGAAACAAGAGCTTCCTTAATTCAGGCTATACGGTTGATGAACTTTTCTGACGAAGGCTACACAAATTTTGGAGCTCTACAAGTCAGATTTCTGGTTTGGTACGAAAGTAGGAGGCGTGATTTTATATATATGATGTTATATGGAGCCCTAAGTTTGTGTCCAAATCCAACCTCTCAAATACGCAATGTTTAGTGGCTCCGACCTATTATGTGAACGCTGATGTGTTAAGGAAGGCCGCAAGCTTGGCAATTATAAGGTATTATTATTTGAAACATTATTGATATCCATTGCAACAGCGGGTATGAATATTGAATAATATAATGAAAATCTGAGTATTAATAGTTGAATAGACCATTGTGAGTGAGCGATAGTGGCAACAAAAATATTTTTACCTCTTAGTATGAATAGTGTTGGAGGGTAGAAAACCTTCCAGCTCGAGGTCCAGTGAATCAGGGAGCGAGGTGTTGAAAGGATCAACGAGCTTAGTGAAAGGACACTGGGTGGAAAAGGAGCGAGAAATTTAGATTTGATGATGTCGTCTGTATCCATACCACTCGCCCCTGATTCAACTACACAATGTGCTCCCTCAAACCACTAGTTCAACATTAAATGCCATCCGCTCCAATGGTTTTGCTCTCCCATTACGCTGTCATATACGCTGGCCCATTACATGGGGCCCAAACCCCCTACACATTGTCTACATTGTTTACCTCTGACATTGTTTATCATATTCTTTGTCTTGGTATTCCAAACATAATTCTTCTTATGATATTGCTTCCCCTCTGTAAATATATAATCATCACTACATTCCAATGCATTTCACAAGCCCAATCCGTGGTCATAAAGTTGTAAAGTTGTAGTTAGATCATGGGGAAACCAGCTCTTGTCCGTTGTCGATCCTAATTTATGGGATATCATAGAAAAGAAAAGAAAAATAGAGGTAATGGAAGGGCATCGAGCCAAGCAATCATTAAAGATCTAGGAAGTCATTTGATTAAAAAGTATTTGGAGGGGATGTCGAGCATGCTACTTTGAAGGTTACAAGCACATTGATCAAATCAAGTCATTTTTGTTGTGGGAGAGCCTTGGTTGCATTGAAGGCTATTGTGGAGGGGTTTTAGTGTTATATGGTGTATGGTCGATGAAATATAGAATCTAATCTCATTTCTGTTGGAGTCTTGTTATTGTTGGAAAAGAAGAGCCTGTGGGCTGCAAACCTATCAAGCTGGACATTCTGTTAAGGCAGCAATATCGGGCTTGCTATGTAGAAATTGAGGCACAAGACATCGTGAAGTGAGAACATGAGCAAACATCAGTGCAAATTAATTCGTGTTGAAAAGTTGGCAAATTAATTTTCTAAGACCATTATTGTTTCTACAAGTGCATTTTTGGTCATTTATTGATTTGATTGTTTGAATAATGAGAATATTCATGGATTATTAGAGTTATTAAGCACTCTAATCTTATCTACTGGTGGAAGCACAATTAAAGTGAGCAAAGACACTCTCAGAGATATTCAAACATCTTTACAACATGCACAAGAAAACATTGATTTTTTGCAACTTGAATCTCAACTACAGCAGGAAGAATTACAACAGTGGAGTCATCATTCTGAACCTGTTTCTGTTCAGAAGATTGTAATAGACTCCCATAAACAACAAGACAAAAGACAATAATGTTACAATTGATTCAGATCCAGTGCCAAATAAAATAGCAGAGTTACATGCAGATGCAGAAGTTCTGTTTGCACTTCCCAAGCCCACCATCAGACCTTGGGAAAAGCTTGTCAGCAACAAGCATAGAACAGGTCTTGGATATGATAAGGAAATTTCCTTTCATATTCCAGATTACTCAAAGCCCATTCAGTTTCAGAGTGTTGGATTCCTTCATGACAGTTCACCTCTAGCTGTTCCAGACTCTGCCCCTCTTCCACAGCAACAGATTGTGAAATGCCAACACTGTGACTGAGTTGGCCATCTGAAAGATCACTGTTTTGATCTTCATCCATGTAAGCATTGTCATAAAACTAGTCATTCTTCAAACAGATGCTTCAGAAACAAACCTCCTGCAAGAACAAAGATTCATCTTAGATGGATCGCTTCTTGGCAATGGGCATCAACAGCCAAGAAGATATTTCAATCATATGTCCGAACTTGTTCTAGAGTATTGAACGGTATTGCATTTGAGTTTTTTCCATCATCTCACCTTGTATCTGACAAGGGGGAAATGATGGTCATCTACAAGCTTCAAAGTCACATCAAGCGAGCCTGAGCCACAACCTACCATACCAGATTCAGAGTTTGTAGCCAGAGACAAATATGCCCCTGAGCATGCCTTCAGTCAATGATACCTCTTCAAAGAATTCGGGACACTTCCTCTAGCAGAAGACTTCAGCTTCTTGCCAATTTTGGAAGAGTTCCAAGAATTGTATTAAGCATTCCAGAGTTGTTGGTCATCCTTAAACCATCACAGGTTGAGACCTCCCTTTTCAGGTTGAGGATCTCCCTTTTATGCGGGGTGAGATTCTCCCTTTCATGGTTGAAGGTTTCCCTCTTCAAAACATCAAGAGCACTTCCTCTAACAGAAGACCTGAGCTTCATGCCAAACTTGGAAGAGTTTTGGGAACTACACTAAGCGTTCCAGTGTCGGTGGTCATCCTTAAACCACTGCCCTTTATACCAACATTTCAGAGAGCACATCCAGCCTAGTGTTGCCATGCATTTTTGCACATTTTGTATTACAACTCTCTTCTTGGACTCATACATAACCCTTCAGATTAAGGAGGGGAATGTTGGACACCTAATCCTCCAAGGATTGGTGTGGAAGTTGAACAGCCAAAAGGAGTCCAAGGGACCACTTGGAATATGAAACCAAGGGTCACTCCTATGTATTATAAATATGTATCATTGTGAATAAGAAATACAATCTAATGTTTATCTTTCATATTGTCTCCGCCATGTATGTGTTTAACAGTTTTGACCAAAATGAATATTAAAATTCTCTTTAAAACTCCTAAAACCCTTAAACAATTTAGAACATCTAAGGATAAAGCTGACCCCATGTTAGGCTAAGGAGTTTACAAAATTCCCTTGCTTCTATGGCAAATCATACATAGGCCAAATTGGTAGATCTTTTAAATCCTGTTTCAAAGAACATATAGCTAACACCTTCCACATCACATTTTTAAGTCAAATATTGTCGAACACTCCCAAGAATCTAATCATCTCATTTTCTTTGACCAAACTAAAAATCTAGCATTAGAACCTCCTTATTCCTCTTATAGATCAAGAGAGAAGCATTGAAAATTTGAAAAATATTCAGATACTTTTAATTAGAAGATGGTTGCAAACTTAGCCAATCTTGGAAACCCACTATTCATCCTATTGATCATTAGCCCTTTCTCTTGTTGGAGAATCTAATTCCAACCAACTGCTAGGTGTCGTAATTGTCCATCCAAGTATCACAATTAGCTAGAGTTCAGTCCAGTTAGGTTAAGTTCTAGTTCAGTCTCACTACAGTCATTTATTATTGATGTTTCCTATGTAATTCTATTTCACTGATTTTGAACATTGAGAAGAGCATTTTGCGCCGCAAGTTTCAACTTTTAACATGGTAACAAAGCTCAGTCTACATAAGACTCCATGAGAGCAGCAAAGATCAGGAAATTGAAGACGAGTATAATCCAACAGTGAAGAAGGCGCTCCTGTAAAGAAGCCAGCGAGGGCCAAGAAGCAAAGACGTGATTCTCTTAGCTCGAAAAGCCAGTGTATTTTTTTTTAAGTTTTGCCCAACGCATCCATGCTCAGAGGAGCTTACACTATTGACAATTTTTGCATTTCACCACAGCCCACTTCCGTCAAGTAGAGTGTTGACAGCATTCCAACCAACAAGCAAGGAGCCTACAACAGAAGTGTCATCCCAAACCTCAAGTCAGCATATGGAGTTTTTTTTTAAAATGCACGAAGTCAATTGTACTAGAAAAATAGTGCTTTGAATGACAAGAATGTGACCAAAGTCTAGGCCATAGTTGTTGGTAGCTGAAGTATACTCTCCTCCATTATCATATCTGAATATCTTGATTTAGCTTTTTGTAAGGTTCTCTACTTTAGCTTTGAATTCTTTAAATTTGGTAAAAACTTCATCCTTGGATTTCATTAAGTAAACCAAGTTTTCCTTGAATGGTCATCTATGAATGTGACATAGAATAGATGACCTCCACGTGACTTTGGAGCCATAGGACCGCAAACATCGGAATGAATAAAATCCAAGATTTATTTTGACCTTGAAGCGCACTGCTTCCAAATGGTCTCTTGGTGTTCTTACCCAATGCACATCCCTGGTAAATTCCTTCATGATCTTCTTTCAGTTCAGGGATGTCATTTACTACGGAATTTAGGGTTGGTAAGATTTTGTAGAGGAGATGACCATATCTTCTATGCCAAAGTTCACATGGGCTAACTTCAATGTGAACCAAAGCTTGAGTGAGGGGAGCTATCAAACTGTAGAGTCTTCCTTCACGAATCCCAATCATTCTAGCATCTTCTATGCTTGAGTTTTTACCCCATACTACAACTTTTCCATCAATGAATGCAACTCGATCACCCTTGTCTTCTAAGCATGAAATGGAAAGTAAATTCCAGTGCAAACCTGGAACAAAAAAGATATTGTTGAGATTAATGTTTCCTCCATTTTCTAGCTCAATCGAGGTTGATCCAATTCCTCTCACAGGGTAGCTTTTATTATCACCAAATTCTACGGAGTAAGAAGACTTCCGTTTTGATAATGTCTTCAATTGCTTATGTTGACCAATCATATGCCTTGATGCTACACTATCAATCACCTAAATATTAGCATCTTTAAATGTGCCATTGAATGCTGAGAATAATCCTTCATCCTTTGTAGATGTCTTGGCCACTTCCTTCTTAGAAGGAAATAGGAGATCCCATACTTCTTTGATGCCCTTATTGAGATGACTTGCCACCTTCATACACTTCTTTAGGAACTTTTTCAGTGTAGTAGAGATGTTCATTATGCCCTTAGCCAACCTTAGCTCCGATAACATGTTCAAAAATCTATGGGGCAATGGATAGGATGATTTCTCTTTCTTGATAACTACTTGTGATGTCTTTTTACTTTTTCTTACTTATTAGCTTCTTCACTTATTAGCATGTTTGTGTATCATCAAACAGTTACCAAAACAAGAACAATAGTACACAAGAACACAGAATGTAGGCTACAAGCCAGGGCCAAAACGTCTCCACTTGAGAGGAAAACCCGCAAATCTCTTCTCTTCCTATAGATTCTTCAATTGACGAATTCCAAGACATCTAGACCAAGACCAAGACCAAATCCAACCTTTTCGAATAATGTGCTTCCTTTGTCCAAGTCAAATCCAATCAAATCTCTTCCAGCAGCACAACTTCAACCCCCAGCGTTAGAATTTCGGCCTCTACTACAAGTTTGAAATTTTCGGCCCTCCCAGCAGCAGCTGCTGCTACACGTGTGATCTTATTCTAGCGTCCCAAGGCTTCTTCAAACCCTCACTTGGATTTCTCCTTCTTCTGGTATTTGAGGATGACCTAATGCGATCTTTGCTGACCTTCTTTCTCTTCTTTCTTCAAGATCGAACCTGCAGAAGAAAAACCCTAGTTGTTAGGGTCCCACCCTAACCCCCTTATTTATGTAGTGGCATCACATCATAATAAAGAGTCAATAAAGCCCATATTAATAATTGTAAGTGGTTAACCCGCTATTAATGACGGGACCACAGTTAGTTGCAAATGGGCCTAGTATTAGATAGATGGTATTAATAAAACCCATGGTATTGGTATTGCATGTATGAGTCATATATAAAGGATAGAGACTCCCTGCGAGGAGCGTCATGTCTTATTTCTGAATCGAGCTCTGCTCTATTGGAGGTTGCCCCCTCGAAGAGGCTAGTGAACATTGCTTTCTGGAATTAATAAAATATTTGGTTGTTGGACTCTTCAACTATTCTATGTTCTGGGTATTTTTCTTCGCATATTCTGTATTTGGGTATCTTTTGCGGGTTAAGAGCATAACAAGTGGTATCAAAGCACCTTACAGGGCCGGTGGGATCTCCATTTCTTAGCAAAAAAAATTTTGGCTAGAGACGTGTTCCGGCGTCTTTAAACCACGGGATCTGTCGTTGAGCGCATAAACCTGCGGATTTGGGGAGGCATGCATGCAGGAAATACAAGAGGTGGTCACGCTTATTGGACTCCCTTGTAACCCCTGTGTGTACCCCTTCGAGTAGTAGCGCATTAGACAGAACCACGTACGAACTGTCTTCCACGTAACTTCTGGGTATATCGGAAGCCCCGTAGCTCCTCTGCAACCTAGCCATAGATAAATTGTCGACTGTCTTGCTACTACAGTACACCGAGAACAGCACTCGGAGAGATTACTCGCCCATACGATAGGGTAGTCGGGTTGTACGGCTAAGGGTACGGTTGATCCTCCTTAGTTAGAGCCCTGAAACATTGGGCCGAGTACTACTGTCAGACCCTTATGTATATTGCGATCTGTAGCACCTGACACTCCTCGAGACCATAGTTCCCTTTTCTATCTTGGGAGCACGCATCATCTCTACCAGATCCGCTCGCGCAAAAGGGTGCAGCAGCAGCAGCAGACAGCAGTCAGATCTATTAGATCCATCAGATCCGCAGCAGCCATCTGTTCCGCTTCTCAGAGCTATCCGATCCGCCATTCAGATATCTCAGATCCACCTGATCTGAGTAGTTGTGTGGGGTTCCTATACAGGAGCATGATTTTCGCAGGACTTTTGACAGCATTGACATTTTGAGGATTCGGCGATTGCAGTATTGCTAAGGAGTAATGGAGTTTTCAAACAAAAAAAAAAAAGTCTGAGATCTCCCGGGGCGCTTATTGGTGATCTAGCCCATAAGAATTAGGACGACGAGCTGAGCACGGTGGTACCATTCAAGTCTTACTGAAACAACAAAAAAACAAAAACAAAAAATTGGCGGTCCCAAATTTCAAAAGCATCAGGTCGGTGCATGGTAGCAACTAGAGCTCAAGCTATGGCCAATGAGAGGATGGACAAACTTGAACAAACCTTGCAATCCATCCAAACTCAACTTGACGATCTAGCAATATTAATCCCGAGGGTAATCCCGAAGGGCAAGGAGGAAGCCCATGAGGAGGCGTATATTGGCAATGGACACAGTGAGGGTGAGTCTAGCCATTCTCCTCACCTCTGGGGCCCCCAAAAACAACAATCCCGTCCGAGACCTCCCAAGTTGGATATGCATAAATATGATGGTTCTCACCCGGCGGCATGGATAGCACAAATGGAGCAGTATTTCAATCTGAATAACATCCTAGATAATGAGACTCAGCTTATGGTGGGAAGCATGTACTTGGACAATGAAAGGTGGCAATGGTGGGAATGGCATCAACGTTACAAAGCACCATTTTTGACTTGGGACAAATTCAAAAAAGCTCTTACAGACCGCTTTGCCCAGGAATCTTCTTTTTTGGGTCGTCTTACTAAGCTCCGACAGACTGGCACAGTGGATGAATATATTGTAGCCTTTGAAGCCTTAGCCTTCCGCACTAGGGGTCTCTTAGATGTGTTCTACACGGAATGTTTTATCAGCGGTCTTAAAGAGGCCATAAAAGCCCATGTCCAACTGCACCACCCGCCCACATGGATTGAGGCTTGCAAGGTAGCTCGCAACATGGAACGTGCGTTAGCAGGCCTGTCCACTCGCCCAAATTTCACCGCCAAGGGTCGCCCCCCACAGGCTCACAGCACGACTCAAACACTTAAGGTTCAAAAGGTGTCACCTGTAGAAATGGCCGAAAGAAGAAAGCAGAGATTATGTTACTACTGTGATGAAAAATACTCCCCAGGTCACAAATGCAAGGAGCCCAAATTTTTTCAAATTGATGCCATTGATAACAGCTCATCGGAGGAAGATCTACCACTTGAGGAACCTGAGGCGATAGAAGAGGACAACCAAAAGGACAATGTCCCTGACGAACCAGTTATTTCACTGCATGCTCTGGCAGGGATTTCTTCAC
>APFE030873211.1:0-10129 GCA_000404065.3 Pinus taeda
AGTTGAAACACCTTCGCCTTGAAGATCACGATGCCATGAGGGCAGGTCCCAAAGTCGGGTCGCTCATGAGGAACCTACTGGGGGGCGCGCATCAAGACGGATTCCTTGATCCCCGGCACCATTAGTCTCACTCTAGCAGGCAACATGAGAGACGATCGAGGTCTATGACGTTGCACGCTATTTTCCCCTCGTAGTCACTGGATGCTTGAAGGGTAAGTGGTGTGGCACCCTTGGAATTTCAGGGAAATTCTTGAAGGGCACGACCAACTTGGCACCTTTGGCATCACAATTAAACTGTTAGGTGTGGCAACCTTAGAATTTTAGGGGAAATTCTTGAAGGGCACGACCAACTTGGCACCCTTGGCATCACAATTAAACTGTTAGGTGTGGCACCCTTGGAACTTCTAGGGAAGTTCTTGAAGGGCACAACCAAACTTAGCACCCTTGGAATCATTAAAAATAAATGATAATAAATAAATATAAGTAAGGAATGAAAGCTTGGGAGTTACACTAAGGGAAAATGATGATTAGAAACCAAGGAAATTAAATCAAAAATAAAACTTGGAATAAGGAGGATCATAGGAAAATAAAAATAAAAATAAATAGAGTACCTTAAAAAATTTTACCATCCCCATGTTGGAAATGCTAGGTAGATGAGGTGGTTTAATTAGAAAAAAAGGGGAAGACAAACATATTGTAAGGATAAAGATTAATCCTAAACCAATTAAACTTAATTAAGAAAAGAGGAAGGTGAAGTAAATTAAGAAAAATAAATTAAACTAGAGAAATGTAGAGAAGCTCCATGTGGAATCAACCAACATAAGAATATCCCTCTAAGAGATAACCTGAGTTAATTTAGGAAGTAGATTGGGGATAAAATCTTGACTCATTAATTGACACCAAGTAATAAACACAATTGAAGGAATAAAAGGGGGGAATAAAGAGACATCTAGGAGTAGAAATAGGAATCTTGTGAGTGAGGAAAATATTAGTTTTAATTAAAAAGATAAGTAAATAATTTTGGGTGACCCTTGATGAGAGAATGACACATGGGTGGGTGAATAATCAAACTATTAAAAAGAAAAAAATATTATAATTATGCATGACATGCCAAGTGTCATCTATGAGAAATCTTATAAAAGAAGGGGCAGGCCATGGTAGAAGGGACTTTTGGGAACCCTATTGTTGGATGGATGATATTTTGTGAAGGCAGTGACTACGAAGATATAGTGAGTTTGGTGAGGTAGAGGGTTTTAGAGAGGGGACTCTTGAGCTACGGTTGCTCTCCTCTGCCAGCTAGACTCTTCCTCCATTGTACAACCCCATTGCAGCTCAGGGGTCCGCGGGGAAGAAGAGTACCCAAGGAGTAGGTTGGGAGGTTAACCGGTGGGTCTTGTTCGGATCAAGTGCAGCATCATATACTCGCAGACGGACCAGCGACAAGGAATTACTCGCGACAACCGATCAAGCGAAATCGCGCCTCTCCGGTGTACGGTACATGTGTATTTCGTTATTACTTGATCTTAGATTTAAAGCATATAATATGGTGTTACTTCCTGAATGAACATCAGTGATGTATCTGTTGATTAAATTGAAACCTTATTGTGTTTGTTTTCCGGTTGTAATTGTTGTGTAAAAAAATAAAAATAAAAAAATAGCTGGGACATTTCACTGTTTTAGTTGGGTCCTTACACTTGGTATCAAAGCCTAGGTTCACACACTGGGCCTACGATTAGTTATTATCTTCCATGATCTTCCTAACAAATTTGAACCCTGATTAGACTATCGCTCGGACAAGTAGTTGTCTCCTTAGGCATTAATTTAGCACCGCACTGTAAAAAGTGGCCAAGAATTTGGTTTTTTTTTTTTTAAAAAAAAAAAAAAAAAAAAATTGATAATAAGAGTGAAGTGTTTGAATAGTATTCTTGAAATTTTGTAAATTAAATTTCTAAAAATTTGAATTTTATCAAAATTTCCACGGTTTTCCGCACGGCTAAGGGCATTTTCATAACCACTGAGACAGAAATGTACTGACAGAAATTGTTGTAAATCAATACAGATCTCAAAATTATTGTGGGACTGGACAGTAAGCCCCGGATTCAGATTCCCGCTGTTGAACTTGTCTTTATAATGGGAACCAACAACGGATCAGTCTGAAAATTTTACGAGTAACCTCTCCTATTGAGCATCCAGACGGTAACGGTATCAGATGGTCTTTATATTTAGGTGATCAACTCTTGGGTTGGTGGCATGGTTCACTCTCCAAGACTCTTAAGTCAGGATTATGATGGAGTAAAACAGAAATGGGGAGCAGACATTTTGCACATGAAAAGTATGACCGTAGTGCACATGCAAGGGACATAAAAATGGTGGGAAAACCCTTCACACCAGAAATAAGTTTGTCAGCCGAATCTTTTGGAAGCTGGTCTGTCACCGAACTGTGAAATTCTGAGTCGTGTCATGCCATAGCGTACGCGTGTCATGACAGCAAATATTCTAATTGGAGTAAGGCGACCCATGGATTGCTGTCCTCCTGCGAAGCTGCCACAACAATGGTCGTCGATGCTTTGCGCTATCCACTATTTTCAATCACCGCCTTCGATAATCAATTCCTTCTATTCAAATTCTTCTATCAATTTTATAAATCCCTGAACAATTCAGAATCTTTAGTTTTTATTTCAGCACGCTAGTTGTTTTGTAAATTGTGACATAACAAGCGATTGAGTAATTATTTCATCGAAACATGTCGAACAGTAGTGCCGGTTCTTGGTATGTATCGCTTATACTCTTCAAATCTTCATTGTCGTTAGGTTTTCATTCTTCTCCTTAAGGGGATCCTTGTCTTGTTGTGTATGAGTTGATTACTTACCCTGATAGGCATTTTACAGAACAAAAGAAAAACCCTGTGTTGCAGATAAACTCGGACATTCTATGGCCGTTATAAGATCAGATATTGAGGGAAATATTCAGGTAAACAGTTTTAACAGGGAGATTATTTGTTTCAGCTTCAAGAAAATTTCATATGTGCAGTTTTTTTTTTTTTTTTTTTAAACAGAAACTCCCAAGTTTATTTTAAGGGATATTCAGCTAGAGTTACAGTGAGAGCTTTGAATCGAACCTAGCCAAAATAGACTTAAGGCTAGCTGTGGTACTGAGAAATTTGCCAGTGGAAAATCTAATCTAGGTTAGCTGTGGTAATAGCTAGCTATAGTTTATATATACAGGTCCTCAAGGTGTAATAGCATTTTTCCGCCTTGCCTCTCCATAATTACCTGTATTTCTGTTTAGCAGCTAGTTATGGGTACAGCTTCGGGCACTTCCTGGAGAGAGAACTTTCTGAAGGCAGGCATTTAGGGTTAGTTTGGTTACAAATGAGAATCGAACCCATGCAGAATCGAATTTTTGGCGCGTTGTAGTATACTTTCCCTTTTCTTATAGGTGGGGTATCTTTACCTATATCGCATATTTTGGAAATATTTTGAAATCTCATGAATACCAAAGAATTAAATTATTTGAACAGATTGTGTTCAGATGATTCCATGATATTCCAGAATTATATCATTCTAATAATTCACATTTATAATCATAGGTATTCAGTAGTGGATGTAGATCAAATAGTTTGGAGTCCCATGGATAGCAGAGTTAAATTGCTTGAAATTGTTGCTGTCCAAGAGATTCCTTGATATTCCAGAATTCTGAATATGTTCAAATTTATAAGAGTAGATATGAGTAGTGGATGGGTGTATTTTTGGGGTTGACAACTCGATAAATATCTGTCACTGATATGTAAGCTCTTTGAATGATATTGTGGATTACAAAATTGATTTTCAAAGAACTGGTAAGGCTTCTTGTTGTAACTGTCGGCTGAATCCCTGTTAGAATAATAATATTTTATTCTCAGCGACTGGAGGAAATCTGCGGGTCTGGTAAATCTGAATACAAATTCCTATACGAAATTGTCCAAAAAAAAAAGTTGCAGAAGGAACGTTATTTGAAATAGAAGGAATAGACTTGACACACCCACACTTATACTCTGGATATTTGAATTTTGCACATAAGCTGGAACATCTCGTCACTAGCAATTCATGTTTCCATATAAGTAATCTTGAACTCCGGTTATATGAAAATTTCAGATCGGGTTTTCCTTTAGAGTTTGCAATAAAGTTTTACGTTTTTTATTGTTCACTATTGAATGTTTGACCTGCAAAATCCTCACTATCATATTAAATTTCATGCATTTATCATTTCGCTTGAATGCTAGTAGTTTATTGTTGCACTGCATGTCCTAAAACACTGTGGGTCTTTGAATTTCATGATTAAACATTGGATTGTACAAGCCATGATGATGGATCTTTGATACTCTAAAATCTTCAATGTTACAGCACTGTATTTTAACATTTCAATAACTCTAAACTCATTATCTTGCTGAAAAGTGTGAGTTAATTAACACATTAATGCAGTAACACGTGGACATGCCTAGCACCTACACTTGGTACTGTGGGAAAGAACCATAACTCTGCTTCTGCAGCATATTGATGAAAGATGTGGCAGTTGTTTCTGGAGTTTGGAGTTTGGAGTAGGGGAGTGTGGAGTTGTAGGTTGGGGTAGGGCCTTTGAGAGGGAATGAGGATTTCTAAGAGGATAGTGAACCCGGTGTTAAGGAGAGGTTGGGTGCTTTTACCGCGAGATTCATCCCTAGTCACCAACTCTATCCCTCCTCTAGTGTAGTGGACTTCACATCCCGAATTAAGACCATAAGATTCTGGTTTAATAAACTTGGTCCATAATCTATGGTACCAGTGCTCATTTGAAAGATTTGATTTTGGTACCTTATCGTTCATCGTCAATAGCAGCATTAATCGATTATGTATTACCTTGGCATTTCATAACGAACTCTCAAATCTGAATAAAGTGCATGGTTGACATGATTTTATGATTTCTGAGTACAACTCAGAGTGAACATTTCTCTAAATGCACCTTTGAGCTTGTCATTCGCACCTGCTTAAGTTTTATTTTAAGTCAACTCGAGTCGAGAAATATCATTTTAAACTCAATGGTTGTAGATTTGATCATAGGGATCCCCTTAAAGTTAAGTGTAGTTAGGAAGCCCTTTATTAACCTTAAAGAGAAAGGTGAGGCCATCCAGGCTTGAGCTGCACAAGAGCCATACTCTCACTACTCTGTCCCGGTAGTGATCGGCGGGATTTGTTGCGCCAGCATGTTACTAAGAAGTCAATCTTCATGGACTGAGCTACCAAAATCGGCGGAGAAGACTCAAAGTTTTTATACAGAGAATGATGTATATGCTGTGCGTTTAGGAAATGAGATTAGCAGTTATTTTAATTTTATATTTTGATTAAAAAAATAAAAAAAAAAATACATCAAGAACAAATACATCAAAGAGAGAAGAAACAATCTAACCCAAAAACTATTTTTAGTTAAAATAATTTATTTCTTTCTTTTATTCATTTAAATAATTTTATAGATTAAATCCTCAATTATCCATCTATACAATAAAATATTATTTTGGATATCCATTTTTAAGTAGCAAATCACCTAAATTATATTATTTGTTGGATACTTAAAAAAAAACAGAACTGTTAGACCAAATTGATGTGGTTTAGCATGATTTCTGGGCAGAACCCTGGATTAAAGCAGAGTAATTGCTATGGTGTACGTTTATCTAGTTTGTAATGAGGCTCCAATTCAAGATTTGGTTTGAAAATTACAGACCAGCATAGAGGTGAGACTTTGGCCCTTGTTATTACTCGTATTTAGCACTCTGAGATTACTCATATTTAGCACTCTGAGATGACTGAAATAAGCTTCAGAACTTCCTTTATCAACTGATATGGAGATACAATGAACAGATATGTCTCCTTTCTTTACGAGAACTCAGCCTTCAGCTCCTATAGTTGATTGGTATGACCAGCAGTTAGGATTTAAAACTGAACTTCATCTCAGCAAATGTAAATATCATGACGCAATGAAGAAAATACCAGAAGATGCATTTTTCATACTTGTGATGTTTTTATCTATTGCTCCAAAAAAAAAAAGACTTTTCCGCAAGCTCCAATGACTTTCAGGAGAAGCTTTCTGTCATTACACTGGATGCCCTTCCTTGTGTGGAATGCTTCCGGCATACGCATCTTCAGGAATACAGTGATATGGTTAAACACACCATTTCATGCGTGTTTAAGAGTGCTTCAGCGTGTGTCTCTCTTATTTTATTTAATTAATAATTTTAATTTACTTATATACCAATTATGTTATAGCCTAAGTGGATGTACAAATCATCATATTATATAAATTGAACTTAAATCCTTACTCAAAAATATGTAGTAAATTTAATTTTAAATCGGAAGCATATTTTCACAATTTGAAATTGTGGTTGGTGATGGTTTTTGAACAATTGGAAACTGTGGCAGGTGATGGTTTTATAAACCATCATTAAATTTTAATTAAAGTAACTATGCAAGCTGATTATAAGAATGATATTATTGATTACAATAACATCATCCAAAGGTTCTAACAAGTAACCGATGGGAGGTAAATAACTTTTAGATGCGTTATAAGTGTCTCGAGATCGCTCTGGCCAAAATTGTATAGTTATGGGAAAAATGTCAAAGATAGAAAGGTGGAATTTTAAAATAAAAATTTTAGACATTCACCATCCATTGAATGGACCCTCTTTACGGGTTTAGCTCCATCTCTTTTTAGCGTTTCTAATTATGGGAAGTGCATGACACAAAATGAGTGAGGTTGGTAATTTTTGGCATTGTTCCTATTTTTGGCGTTGGCCATCTCTTCGAGGTCTATATTGTGCATTGTGATGTTTCTGTGTTGTCAGTCTTCATGTTGTTCATGTCATGTGTTCTATGTTTGGATGTGTAATATCTTTGAAATAAGGGAGAGGAGAGTGGACAGAGCTATTGAATGATCCTTCGGGATTATGTACATGTGATTACCAAAAGACTGATTTCTGGTAGTTCTGCAGGTTTTCACAGGAAATTCAATAATGAGCAATTTCATCTTGCTGCTTCATATATTTATTCAAATACTAATAATTACTGAGTGAGAAGAACATCTGGCAGGGCAGTTTTCTTGTATTTTGTTTGCCGAATTTTCCCACAATTTGACATATACCTGAGAAAAGAGGAATTACTGTGGTTTTATTAAAGATAATTCTATTGTATATTGTAAGTACAGTGTTCATTCTAATAGCTGTTCAAAGGAGGAGAATGCATAAATCACAAGGATGCAAGCCTAATTTGTTTGGATGTTTTTAAAAGGCATATTCTGACCGTGTATATGAGACTCTGCCTTGGATTTGCCTGCCTGCTGCAAGGTTGTTTTGATCAAACTGCCTCTCAATTCCAGGCCTTTTTTTTTTTTGAAATGTAATGTGTCATGCGGAAAGAGTTATTTTTGCAGACAAACCTAACCTCCCTAGGAGTCTAAGACTCTCTAGTGACAAACAAACCAAACAAGAGAAATCTTTCTCTAAACACACATTATTCTATGAGAGATCAAGTGTTTTCCGATGTTACCTGAGGTCCAACGCTTGTTGTAGCAGTCCAGCCTTGCTGATCCAGATGAGCTCCTCCTTCACTTTAAGACCTGCATACACTAACAAAGAAAACAATTACATAACACCTGAATATTCATCATAAAACAAAGCATATTCATCACATAGACCAAGGAGTACATGAAATAATTCATTAACAACAAATCATTGAGAAGAATGGACTTATTTGTATTAAGGAAACAAAAAAGGAACCATTACAACCTGAGCCTTGGTGTTGTGCAAGCTCCTCCCAGGGTCCAACAAGAGATTTCCTCTACTTTGACAAGCTCACCCACTCCCAATATGGCAACAAGGAAGGATAGTGATCTCTCCTCACAAGTCAACAATGGAAGTCCTAATTCCAGCAGCATTTACCCTTTAGAATGTTCAGCTTTCAACCTCCCCCTCCTCTGGCCCAATGCCTGTATTTATAGTATTCTAGAGGAGGTTATTCAGTTCCAACATCAATGGGATACTCCCTCTTTTGGATGGGGTAGCTCCTCTCTTGATGGGATAAGCTCCTCTATCATAGGGGTGCATGAACCATCTGGAGGCGCTCAATACACGTCAAAACTCTTCTAGAAGGCTCTAGAAGTGACCACAAGTAACTTTTTAAAGATGAAACTCGCGCCTTTTGACCTTTACAGGGGTACGCACCCAACCTTTGGCTTACAGAGCGTACAAGTACACAGGTACATTATGTTTTGGAGTGCGTACACTCAGGAAAGGTAGAGAGAACCTGCGTACCCAGAGATAAACATGTTTTTAAGTGACTTTCTCTCTTTTTGAAGTTTTTACATGAAGAGCAGAGGTATGGGGCTTGACAAGGAGGACAATATGGCTATTGATGGGGCCATATTAACTGCAGATAGTCATGGTGACAAATTTCAGTGTAACAGATTGCCCCCTAAACACGAAGCCTGTAATAGATAAGGGTGTTAAGTCATATAGGAAGGGTGAAGTACTTTATCATTTCGAGGACCATCTTGTGGAGAGCCCAGTCAGAACCTGCAATTTTCAACACAAAATACATGTATAAGATCATATCATTGCTGAGGTGGGCATTCCCATACTCAGATCAAAACTTTAACTATTGGACTAACTACTCTGATACAGGAATGATTTCATAATACATCATAATCATAGACTCTTGTAGACACAGTATGGGCGCAACCATCTGTTTGTGATTGGTCTACAACATAATGAATAAAAAACTCCTTGCAGCCTGGATGGTGGAAACTAGATCCAGGGTCTTCACCTCTACTTCCTGAATTGGTACGATTCTAGCCATGTGAATAAATGAGTCGATGTCGAACATGGTAGAAACCACTTGATTACCGGTCAATGATGTAAACCGTTAACAAGTGTGGGAGAAACCACCAGTAATGTCAGTGGTTCTCAAAGTACCCAGCACAATCCATGAGATGTGAATGAATGAGTCGATGTCGAACATTTCATGGAATCCTTCGATCGCAAGTCAATGATGAAAACGGACGTCGAAGGCGAGAAACCTGCCATTGATGCATGCAGACTCCAAGGTACTGACGATTCCTAAGTCAACTTTCTAGATAATGTGCTGATGTCGATAGAAAGCGACTCGTCGCAGGCAAGCCCACAACGCGAAATCATAGTTCAAGTTGAAGAAATGTTGCTGCAAGGACTGACTCAATGATGACACAACGAATGATAGGTATTTTGCGGTTGAATGTTTTGTTTCAGACCTCTTGAACACATAATGACACAACAGATGGTTTGGCGACGAATGACTCAAAGTCGACTCCCCTAACCCGGCTAAAGATGTCAAATGATCTTGGTCAACTGTGAGACAAGGGATTTCCCAACCCAGGTGAATGAATAAGTGTCGTGTTCAAGAGTGGTAGTAAGGTTTTGTTTCTGAGACAAAAGCATATCAAATAGGCTCATTCTTCTCATTTTTCCCCCACCATTTCTGGCAAGTACCTCTTTATTTTTTACAAGCTTGAGGAGGATAACATATGCTTGATTGTAACCTCATCCTTCGGATGAGTCCAACTTAGTTTTTGATGCGAACCCTAAGAAGGAGTGGTCCGTTCCTGTTTGTAATAGAACAGGTCCTTTACTGTGAAATTTTAACGAGTCCAGTATAGGAGAAACTCAACGCTTTTCATATTTAGAGAGTCTGAAAAACTTAGAAGACTCCAGATTGAACTTTTTCGTAAAGTTGTGTCTCCTAAGCCCGAAAAAGTATAAAATAATACCTACGAGAACCGCTTGATCTTGCGACCAAGGATATTTTCATAGTTAGTGTCTTTGACCTGAAAAGTAAAAAGCGATCAAGGACACGTCGTTTTATTTCCAATATCGAATTTGAAACGACAAAAATCCGGCAATCTTTTCTTGTTTTTTCGGTCAGAAAAGGGCTGTAAGAGGACCGTCTTTTAATTCTATTTTAACGAGTGTAAAAGAAACGCTTGGCAATCATTTCAGTTTTTAGGAGTCAGAAAAGGGCCTAAAAGATGACTCTGATGTTTGATTTGTGAAAAATGACAAGTTTCCCTGAAAGTCCCTCTGTCCTGCACAAAA
>APFE030873215.1:0-7500 GCA_000404065.3 Pinus taeda
TTGTTTGTCACTAGAGAGTCTTAGACTCCTAGGGAGGTTAGATTTGTCCGCAAATATAACTCGTTCCTCATGACAACTCCTTTTTGGACTGTGGCTCAACACATCGGCCCTTCGCTCTGTGGCTATGCATTTAAATGGTTTTACTGTAGTTTTTTCATTCAACGAGAACATAAAACAATATGACCTTACCATGGTCTTTCTCTGTTTGTCAACACTGTTTGTTTCAATTCGATAAATGAAAAGAAATTTAGTCATACAACAGATAGACAATGTATACAGATCAACAATGTTTATTGAAATAGATCTGTTCCTTTATTTCTATGTTATGAAGTTGCAGAACCTTGCTCTTGTCTTACATTGCTCCTTTTATACCTTGTGGTTACAATTAATTTGAAACTGCAATTATTTGTCAGTTGAACAGAAACAATTGGTTGGGTAACTACAATTTTCGGTTGTCATTACAAGATCTTCTTTTAGACAATTTTGTCTTTTCTTTCCTAAATTAAGAGATCAATTCCTAAGCTGATATTTATTTCTGTTGACCTATAATAACCCTAACCGACATTTAATTTTGACATTTAACAACTAAGAGTAAAGTAAACTAGAATCCTAGCTTATAACTTCATAAACTAATAATAAAAAAAACAATCCAGATATTCAACAACCTTCCAACCTGGCGAGACTTCACCCGGTCATAGTGAGCTAGATGCTCCTGCATCATCAGATAAGAGGGCGTGCCACAGTTAAGAAACTGTCAGGTGTTGGTGCTGCGACTTAGAGAAGAGCGTGTCCCACCGTTAATAGGTTGGAAAGATAGGAACTAGAAGTTCCACTAGAAAAAATGGAGATGATGTAGATGTTTCTAATTCAATTGATGATGTGGATGTTTCTTAAGAAATCGCTCAACGCATCTCCACTTAGCGCCTATAACTATGATCAAACGATGAATATTAATTATATCGTCTAACAACAAAATCAATGGCTCAGAAATCTATCGGGTGGCACTGGAGGGGAGTTCTTCCTAGAGGGAAACACATTACGATGTAAATATTTATAATTATTAAAATTAAAACTAATAATAATAATTTGATTCAGTCAAGTTTTTATATTTCAATTTCATTAATATGATATTTTTAACTATGATATTAAGAATTTTAAAATACAAAATCATTTTATACATAAATAGGTGATATATATATATAGAACATCATAAATATTTCCTATAAATTAAGCTTACATTTTTCATATAAATTAAACCAACATATATTCATCTTAAGTATGGATCTAACATGAGTGGAGAGGGATCAAATTTCTTCACATGCAAACTTCTTTAGAGTGCAAAATACAATGTGTAATTTTTCATTATTTAAATTGTATTTTTAATGCTATATAACGTATATATAGTAGCCATCAAATATTTTAACCACAAAACTTATTTTTTTTTATCACTGATGGACAAACGAACTTACAAACTCATGATCTACCAAGCATCGAGAATAATCAAATTTGATCATTGAAGAGGTTTGGGGTTTGCATTTTGAGAGATTTGATCACTCTTGGAGTTTGGTATCAGGAGTTAAAATGATTTATGCCAATAATAATAAAACATAATGTCATAGCAATTAAAAAAATAATAAAAGAATTGATAAAAATAATGTGTGCAACCGACTCAATTTGATGTATTGGAATTTTATTTTTATTAATAAAATTACAAACAATCTAAATAGTGATGATTCATATTTATAGCAATGAAATTTCAAAAAATAATATAATTATTTTTTTGGCTAACCCACTAAGGGATTTGTACCAGCAATCTTGTCACAAGTATCTTAATATTACACCCATTAACCATAAATTCAAAGCCCCATGGACCATAATTAAATTTAGTTAAAAAACATATAGATCAACTATTACAATAAGCTCTCTCTCTCTCAGATTATATATATATATATATATTACAGTTTATGTTGAAATTGTAGCAAGAAATGACTTCTTTAACTTGTGCCTCAGTCAAAGATACTAATTTGAATTCAGTCTTACAATTGTTTGATTTAGCTAAATTCAGTTAACATGTCTGATGTGGCCTATCATTGAGTTAGATGATATGGAATGAGTTGTGGATTAGTTGATGGCTAAAATTATCTATCTAGTGGATTTAACTCTAGTGTCTATTGATCTCTAGTTCTAGAATAGAGATAGGCTTGAGTTTAATTAAGTAGTTTACTTTTCGTTAACTCAACTTACTCTCAGTTAACAATATCAACTACTAAATTTAGCCCTTGCAGGTCATGTAATTTGAATTTCCTATTGAGATTGAATGAAGACATAATTGTAATCAATTATACAGGTTTTTGTGTACAAGCTTGGTTGAGCACGCAAAGTTAATTATCTTGGGAATTGCGCAAGGAAATAGGAGAAATTTCTATTTTTTAGGGGAAGATTTATGCTAGGAAATTGGAGCTCCTAGCAGGCCTTATTTTCCTAGGTGTTGGACATGTCTTGTAGAGAGTTGATCAATATTGTAGGGAGCTTCATGCTTGATACAAATTCTATGGAATGGATTAGATTGCTCACTTGATTCAATGCAAGAAAGAGGGGTTTTTCCCAATTGTATTCCCCGGATACATTTTGTGTTCTATGTGTGATTGCGTTTCTATTCATTATTTTCTTTTCACTATTTTTTTGGTAGAGAAATCTTGTGCCTTTTGCAATAAATTTGCTATCATTAAAAATTGCAAGGTTTCAAGGTTTTTCTACATGGTATTAGAGCAAAAAACAAGATAGACATCGAGTTCCTTTATCAGATTCAAATTTCTTTGGAGAGAAGATCAATTAGTACAAGAATTCTACAACTACAGGAATCATGTCATCATATGGTTTGAGGACAGAGTGTGCCCTAGAAGGGACCTCGAACTTTTTTTCATGGAAGGACATAATGGAGGTTGTGTTAGATGATAATGGGGATTTGGAATACACCAAAATTGATATCCCTAAACCTCCTACATCAGATGCACATCAATTGACTCAATGGAGGAAGGACACTGCGAAATCTAGGAGGATGATACTAGAAGGAGTTAGAGGCCATATTTCTCTAAATTTTCATGGGAAGGAGACACCATTCCATATGTGGAATTCCCTTACTAATATGTTTGAAAGTAGTAGTGATGCCAAAAAGCTAACTTTAAAGGACAAGTTGAGGAACATTTGAAGGGGAAAGAATGAGTCCATTGTTACATATCTATCCACGTTTTCTTAAGTGAGGGATGAACTTTGAGGTGTTGGAGATACAATTTCACCACTAAATCTTGTGACCTTGCTCTTCTTGGGCTTCCCAAATCTTGTAAAACTTTCTAGGATGTAGTGAATGACAGATATAAACTCCCTAATTGGGAGAGACTGTGGTCAGATATTGTGCAGGAAGAGATGAGGAGGAACATAAGGGATGGAGTCTCTTCTGGTTTAGAAAATGAGGAGAGCTTTGCTTTAGAGGGAAAATGGAAGAAAACCAAGGGAAAGAAGGCCCAAGGAAAAACCGAGTCTAGTTAGAATGAAGGTAAGGAAAAGAAGGATCTTAGCAAGATAAAGTGTTTTCATTGTCACGAGTTTGGAAATTATACTACAAAATTTCCAACAAGAAATCCAACAAGCATGTTGTAGCAACAATAGGAGGAGAAGAACTCTCTTCCCAGTTTGAATTGGATTTTCGCTTCGATAGCTTGAATGGAAAGCTCAGTTTGAGGTACTGTGTGGTACATTAACTCAAGAGCTTCATTCCACGTGACAGGGAATAAATATTTCTTCAGTATTTTGGACAAGAAAGACATGCAATTTGATATAGAGCCTAGAGATAATGGAAAATACATGACCAAAGGAGTTGGTACAATGAACTTTAAGAGGTAGTATGGTTCCCTTATGCATCTCAAGAATGTGATGATTGTTCGAGGATTAAATAAAAACCTTGTCTCAGTAGCATTCCTTGAAGACAAAGGGTATGATGTAGTATTCAACAAAGGGAAGGCCTACCTCAAGCATTTTTCTTTAGGATAGGTTAATAAAATTGGTGTTAGGATGAAGAACCTGTACAAATTGGAGGTTGATGCATGTGAAACCTTGAGTAGCAAGGAAAAGAGTTCTCGGAGTAGAGATGTGGTGGTTGAGTGAGAACAGGATAGAGCTCTCAAGATGGAGCCTTAGCCAATATCTCGGTTTCAAGTTAATCTAGTTGGAAGTTGGGCTGACTAGCATGATGATGATGACGAGGACCATAACCTAGGGAAAGTGGAGGCATGGATTAAGTTAAAGACTTCTAATATGGGGAAAGTTCGAGCCAAGTGGGTAGAGGCTTTGGTTGTGGGAATTGAGAAGAGAGTCAAGTCTCCCAACATCAAGAAGCTTACACCCAAATACATAGGATGCATGGCACTTATTACTAAAGTGGTGAAATC
Source organism: Pinus taeda (assembly GCA_000404065.3). Lineage (NCBI taxonomy): Eukaryota > Viridiplantae > Streptophyta > Pinopsida > Pinales > Pinaceae > Pinus > Pinus taeda. Next base: position 4,446 of record APFE030873215.1, read on the forward strand.
ATAGAACCTTGTGGGAAATTAAAAGTCTTCAAAGCGTGTTCCCCATAAGGAAGCATATAAGTCTTCTAGTTCGGATGGAGCAACTGAAGCAATAGAGAACTTGGCAGAGTTGAAGACAAATCTAGGTGGACAAGGTTCTTCCAAGAATCCCTTCCTCATTAAGAGGGAGTGTTGAAAATGTAGCAAGGAATGGATTCTTTGACTTGTGCCTTAGTCAAAGATACTAATTTGAATTCACTCTCACAGTTTCTTGAGTTAACTTTCAATTAACATGTGTAATGTGGCCTATCACTGAGTTATAGTTAGTTAATTCGAGTTAGATGGCATGCAATGAGTTGTGGACAAGTTGATGGCTAAAATTAACTATCTAGTGGAGTTAACGCTAGTGATTATCAGTTAACTGGTCTCTAGTTTTATAATAGAGATAGACTTGAGTTTAGTTGACTAGTTGACTTTATTTTAACTCAACTTACTTTCAGTTAACAACAACAACTACTAAATTTAGCCCTAATAGGTCATGAAATTTGAATTTCTTTTTGAGATTGAATGAAGGCACAATTGTAATTCATTATACAGGTTTTTGTGTACATGCTTGGTTGAGTAGGTAGAGCTAATTCTCTTAGGAATTGCACAAGGAAATAGGAGAAATTCCTATTTTTTAGGGGCAGATTCCTTACTTGCCTATATGTTGGGAAAGTCTTGTAGAGAGTTTATCAATATTGCTAGGAGCTCTAGGCTTGAAGCAAATTCTATGTAATAGATCAAATTTCTCAGCTTATTCAATGCAAGCAAGAGGGTTTTTTCCCAATTGGTTTCCCCGAATAAATTTTGTTTTCTATGTGTGATTGTGTTTCTATTCATTTTTTTCTTTCTGTATTTTTTTTGGTAGAGAAATATTGTGTCTTTTTTATATATTTTTATCTCATTAATAGTTGCAAGGTTTCAAGTATTTTCTACATGGTATCATAGCAAAAAACAAGATAGAGACTGAGTTCCTTTATTATATTCAAAGTTCTTTGGAGAGAAGATCAGTTAGTGCAAGAATTCTATAATTGTGGGAATCATGTCATTCTATGGTTTGAGGAAAGAGCATGCCCTAGAAGGGACCTCGAAATTTTATGTATGGAAGGATATAATGGGGGTTGTGTTAGATGATAATGGGGGTTTGGAATACATTAAGACCGATATTCCTAAACCTCCTACATCAGATGCACAACAAGTGACTCAATGGAGAAAGGACATTGCCAAAGCTAGGAGGATGATCCTAGAAGGAGTTAGAGACCATATTGTTCTAAATTTTCATGGGTAGGAGACACAGTTCCATGTGTGGAAGGCCCTTAATGATCTATTTGAAAGTAGTAGTGATGCTGAAAATCTAACTTTAAAAGACAAATTAAGGAACATTCGAATGGGAAAGAATGAGCCCATTGTTACTTATCTATCTAGGTTTTCTAAAATGAGGGATCAACTTGGAGGTGTTGGAGAGAGCTCCACCAACAGATATTGTGAGCTTTTCTCTTCCAAAATTTTGGCAAAGTTTCTAGGATGTAGTGAATGGAAGAGATGGGCTCCCTAATTGGGAGAGTCCATGGTCAAATCTTATGTAGGAAGCGATAAGTAGGAACACAAGGGATAGAGTATCTTCAGGGTCAGAAGATGAGAAGAAATTTTCTTTAGCTGGAAAAGGGAAGAAAGCCAAGGGCAAGAAGGCACAAGGAAAAATCGAGTCTAGTAAGAATGAAGACAAGGAAAAGAAGGTTCTTAACAATATCAAGTGTTTTTATTGTCATGAGTTTGTACTTTATGCTAGAAAATGTCAAAACAAGAAATCCAGCAAGCATGTTACAACAACAACAACAACAACAACAAGAGGAGAAGCATTCTCTTCTTAGTTTGAATTGGATCTCTCTTTGATAACTTGCATGGAAATCTCAGTTCTAGGTAATTTGTGGTACATTGACTCACGAGCTTCATTCCACATGAAAGGGACTAAATATTTATTAAACAATTTGGAGGAGAAAGACATGCAATTCCATATTGAGCTTAGAGATGATGGAAAATACATGACCAAAGGGGTTGGTAGAATGAGCTTTAAAAGGGATTTTGGTTCCCTTCTCCATCTAAAGAATGTGATGTATGTTCTAGGATTGAAGAAAAACCTTGTCTTAGTAGCATTCCTTGAAGAGAAAGGGTATGATGTAGTATTCCACAAAGGGAAGGCCTACCTCAAGCATTTTTCTTCAGGACAGGTCAAGCAAGTTGGTGTTAGGATCAAGAACCTCTAAAAATCGGAGGTTGATTCATCTGTAGCATTGACTACCAAGGCATATATTTATCAAAGTAAATATGTGGTAGTTGAGTGAGAGTAAAATCGAGCTATGAAGATGGAGCCTCAACTAGTATCTCAGTTTCAGTTTAAGCTAGTTGGAAGTTGGATTGACCAACAGGATGATGATGATGAGGACCATAGCCCAGGGCAAGTGGGGGACGCCACTTAGTTAGAGACTTCCAGTATAGGGAAATTTTGAGCCAAGTGGGCAGAGGATTTGGTTAAGGGAGATCAAAAGAGAGTTGAGTCTCCTAACATCAAGAAGCAAACACCCAGGTACTTATGACTAAGGTGGTGAACTGAAATATCCTAGTGGGAAAGAAAAAGTCTTCAAAGTAGGTTCCCCAAAAGGAAGCAGATAAGCGTTTTAGTTTAGAAGGAGAAGCTGCAATAACAAAGAACTTGGTAGAGTTTAAGATAGATCCAGGTGGACAAGGTTCTTCCAAGAATCCCTTCCTTGCTAATATAGAGCCTCGAAAATGTAGCAAGGAATGACTTTTTTGACTTGTGCCTTAGTCAAAGATGCTAATTCAAATTCAGTATCATAGTTGCTTGAGTTATCTTTTAGTTAACATGTGTGATGTGGCCTAGCACTGAGTTATAGTTAGTTAATTTGAGTTAGATGGCATGCAATGAGTTGTGTACCGGTTGATGGCTAAAATTAGCTATGTAGTGGAGTTAACTCTAGTGTTCATTAGTTAACTGATCTCTAGTTCTAGAATAGAT
>APFE030873215.1:10000-38550 GCA_000404065.3 Pinus taeda
ATCACATTTAAAAATATTAAAACATGTCAAAGAAATGTGTGATGTGTATATGTATGTAGCTTTATATAGTATGAGGGTTTTAATAAAATTAGAAGAATATTTTCATATAAACAAATGTTAAATTTATATGAATATAAATAATATTATAAACAACCGGCATAGATCCATCTTAATTCTGGATCTACCAAGTGTCTAGATGGATCAAATCTCTCAAGGTACAACTCTTTCCTCAAATTTTGTACTCAAAAAGAGGTTTGCATTTTGAGAGATTTGATCCCTCTCAATGCTTTGTATATCTAAAGTTAAAATTGATATATGCTGGTTGTAACATACATTTATGTCACAAAATATTCAGTTCAAGTAACCAATGTATCTCTGCAAAAATAGTATTGATGTGTTTAATGGAATGATAATTGTTGTATCGTTTTTTTAGCACAAGTGTACCAAAAAACACCCCCTTAGCAATGGATTGTTACCTGCAAAAGATCACAATCAAAATTGGTGTTGTCAATGGATAAAATTTAATAAACAAAACATTATAAATAGTGGAAACAATGCATACATAAACATAAATTTAAACAAAGAGATGCATAAACAAAACAATGCTCAAATGGAGCAAACACATCAATAATATATTCAAAAATATCCCTTTACTGATTGCTGATTGTAGAGGTTGAATACAATTAGAGTCTTAGACACTTGAAGAGAAATATTTGAGCTAGGGAGCTCAAATAGCTTTAGCAAGGGGGTTTCTTTTCCTCAATCTCTTTGCATGTTTCTCCTCTCTCTCAAAGAAGTGTGAAGACTCTGCAAATGGCAGATTCCTCTTCACTCACTAAGATGTTGTGTTGCTTAGAAGAAATTTGGCCAACATGCTAGTGCTCTTCACTTCCTTGGTTTCAACAATGGAATGGTAGTTTTCTCAAATGACAATTTGGCCAGCATAACAATGTCTCTTCTTTTGGCTCTCCCATGGCCTATTTATATATATTTTTTTGAATCCCTCTTCGCTCTCTTGGTACATGTATGATAACATGAGTAGGACAAGAGGATTCCACTGAGGGCTGCACTTCTCCAAGGCATCTCGAATTCAGCTATACTAGGCCGTTCTAATGTCAGAAAATCAGCTCCAAGTGTGTAGAGTGGTCCTGGATTACTGAGTCATCTTTTCTGCAACTGCGCGGCTTTTGGAGGTTATGCCGCATGTGTGTTTATCGAAGAAAGATACGTGATACCTTAATTAATTTCCTTTATAAAATTTGGACCTTAGAAAAACTTTGATTTTTTAAACTTCATAATGTATTCGGCTAGAAAAATGTCCACTTGTGCCTTCTGGTGGACAATTTTAATGTCTTATGGATTGTACTAAAAGGTGAATGATTTTTCGGTGTTAAAAATTGTCCTCTGATCTATGAGTTTAGGAGAAAATGTATAGCCAAAATACATCATGTTTTCATTTCCTTTGGAGAGTCTGATTAACTTTTCAAGGGAGAGGATAACTTGTTGCGACAATGAGTAGAGAAAAACCCCTTGACTGATTATGGATGATACCCATTATTTGGTGAAAAAACTATAATAATGGTGCTTATATAATAGGTGGGCATGTCCCATGCTTTTTATTGTGGCTAATCGGAACTGATCACAATTGGATAACAACTGATTTGTGTCCAGTCAATATGGTGGTTTTTGATGTGCTGATAGCTGGTAATGAAAATTGTTGATGCACTCAAGGGCAGTTTCTAGTCAAATAGGAGAAATATTATTCTCCTATGCATATCTTGGTGAAGAAATTTGTTGATGGGTGTCCTGGTATCCATAGGTATTTGGCGGCATGTACATCCCCCATATCATAATATAAGAACTATTGAATGAGGTGCTTGGTGATGTGGGGGTCTTCGACTAAGTGAATGAACTGCAACAATAACTATGTATGGCACCATCTTGACATAAATGATTGAGTTGATGTCGAATATCAAGGGGACCGATGACATCACTGGGAAATAATCCCAATATGCCACCTGAGGATATCCCTATTAAGGGAGGGAGTATCCAAGGTACTACCTCTTTCCTGGAATATATTTGTTGAAGTCGACAGGAAAGGGGTGTCATTCGCTTGACATGGTGAGTCAAGAAGTCAATGTGAGATATGAAGATATTGTAATAACTTGGGTTAGATAGTCATGATAGCAAGGGATATCGATATTGGAGGATAAAAATAGCTATTCTGAGGTCAGAGCTTGATATGCAAGCGACAGTGGTCAAAAACATGCTTTTTGATGATCCTAGAGTCGGTAGGATTTCCAAGATGGGTGTAAGTGATTTTTGATGGATGTGAAAAATGGGGGTGATTTGTTGATGAGTTGTGACCAAAGGTGATTAGAGACTGCAAGTGGGAAAAGGCCATGAATTGTAAAAATCAAATGTGGAGAAAAATATTTGTACACTTGCCAAAAGAATAGGGGTTGGTTTAGATGTAAAACCACGGAGACATGTGCTCCATGATGATAGTAACCTCTGTAAAGGTGTAATATATCTGTTGAGGGTGGAGGCCCCATTAGTTAGTCTCCATGTCGGGTGGATGAGGAGGGTGAAGTGGTACAAAATGGGCTATGTAATGTGGATGAACGATAGGCCAAATGTAGGACGCAGAGTTGCGTCCGTTAGTATTGTGAGAGGGCTTGAGAAACGGGGTGAATGCATAATGAATGTGACATAATGAGACTAAACTTTGAGATATGCATGTGATATGGTTCCTAGGCTGGAGTGAGTGGTCATGGCTCCTTTGTATGAAGAAGGATCTACAATGATGAAGGGATCCATGGGGGAGGAGGGTGTTTCTATCGACCGTTGTGAATTCTTATCATGTACAAGTGTGAGATGGTGGTAAACATGGTCAAGATGATGGAACTTATGGTACATTTCAGAGAAACGATGTCAGGATCTGAAAATATTTTTAGAGAGAAGCCTATCATGCTGAGTGGAGAATGATAGCTGCTCTCTTTGTGCTTGTCGAGCTGTTGGCTGAAGTAGACCATGTGTGATGTTCTTGAAATGGATACAACCAAAACTTGTAGTGAAATATCATTCAGGACATACATATACAATGAATGTTACAAACTTAAAGAGTTGGAGAAGTACATGACATTTGCATTAGGCCGAAAAAATGATTTTTTGTATTTACCGGAATGAACGGTTCCATGATGAAGATGTCGTGGGATTGATCTTTGTGTCTCTTTCGGTTTTTTCAACAGAGATCTAAAGCTTTTGTAATTTACCCCAATAGATGGAAAAAAAGGTGATAGATAGGGTCAAGGGGCCTAAATATCAATCATTTTCATTTCTGATATGTGGAGGTTAGAGAGCTTTCCTAAAGCATTTCTTTTCATTGCAGTCAACCCGTGCACCCGAGATTCGTGTGGAGAGAGATAGGTAAGAGCTTGAGCCCTAGCTTTTGTGATTTTGAGTTTTTTAGGTTATGTAGGTCATACAGGGGTCCCCTATATGACCTTTTTAAGGTCAACCTAAGTGACTATGTGGGAGACTCACCTTGAGTCGCACGGTGTTCATGGAAAACTCATGTTTGCATGAAGACCCCATGTGAAAGGAATACTTAGATGAGCGTTGCGCGCATCTGATTTTTGGGTTTGCACGATGAGCCCTTTGGAGGTTTGCCACACATTTCCCAAGATTTTTCACATCACGTGTGTGTCTGAGTGAGACACAGATGCATGTACTGTGTGCTATTCTGGAGGATAGGGGCACGCACCGTGCGCCTGTTTAAGAGGCAGGCGTGCGGTGTGGAAAAAATGGTTTTTTCCCCCATTTTTATTTTTTGAGGACCTAAGTGGTTCTCTTTTCTGAATTGTGGCATCTTGGGTGGCAGGATGATTTGGAGAGAGCAAGAATGGGTGCTTCTCCAAAATTTTGTGTCGCAGGATGCTGGAGTGAGGCATTGGCTAGCATAGTGGGGGTTATTGATGTTCCTTCAGAACCCATTGATGAGGTCACAAGACAGGTTCCTGTGATATTTGGTTAGATGTTGGGATGTGGATCATCAGATGATGATTATCCTTCATTAAAACCTCCATATATCGTTGCAGATCGATATCTATTTCATCATTGGTTTGATGTCGTGAGGGGAGGTGCTTCCCTATCGACTTCTAGGAGGGGATGCTAGCATGAGGGTTTGGACTGATGGGAACTGTGGCCCTAACCCTATTTCAGATGGCTACATGAGGATAGAAGAAGTGGAGGATCTAGATGAGTGAGTAGTGCTAGCTATGATTGTCAGACTGGTGGGGTCGACATCCCCCAACTAGTGCTCCTGGCTGCATATATTAGTTCTACAAAAAATATAGTTTGGGGCATTTTTTGAATGGCCACAACTATTACATCAGGGGAAGATGGATTGAGTTACCCAAGTTCAATGTTTGATGCTGAAGAGTTTTTGTTATGGGAGTGTGCTTTGCAACATACTTTATGAGTGGGTGGTTATGCTCTGCTATGTTCTTGTAGTACTGGCGAGGACTCATTGGGAGCCTCACATGCACCATTGAGGATGAGCGATGTAGTGGGACGGTGGAAGAGAGGTGGGTCATTACTGGGACAATGCGGTACAATGTTGGTTTGAGTCTAACCCCCAACTGATTTTGGACTACGTCTACCATGAAGTTGACTTTTGGGAGATCTGGAGATGGGGCTTCTTCTAGGTGGTGCCTAGGGACGAACATGTATATGTTTCTTGTTTCTACATTTCTATACATATGTGTGTTTTCATGTATTTATGATTTACGATGATATTGACACTATGCTTTGTTTACTTGCAGGTGCAGGGCCGCAAGGACATCCACTGACCTATCTGGTTGGCCATGATTCGAGACACATGGACGTTGCAGGAGACGTGCTTGTTCCTGAGAGACCTCGAGTATCGAGGCCATCGCCTACTGCTCAGGGTGGCTCAAAGTGACTGGTGCAATAGCCTTGGCTTGAGATTGGTGGGCCCTCCAAAGAGGGGGCTATGGATAGAGAGAGACTAGTCGTGTGAGCTGAGGAGGCTGAGGTGTGATGTAATGTTGCTGAGGTAGAGTTACAGTGGTATCATGACTCTTGAGGACGAGTGGATTCCCTGATCGGAGGTGTGCCCTTTGATGGATGGGCTCACCTTCCATAGGTTATGGTTGAGATGATGATGTCCCAAGAGAGGGAGCATTGATCGTCTTTGCGCTGTATTTCTATGGAAATGACTAAAACAGGGCCCATCTTGGTTCTTGATGTAGTGATTGGGCCACCAGGACCCTTGGGAGTCTCGCTATGTATTTTTTTGTTTTTTGGTCGAAATGATGTATGTACGAGGGAAAGCAACCATTTATGAGGATGCTCCCCTGTAGTTTTTCTGACTTATCCTTCCTCGTTGTGGGACAATGATTTTTTGTGCTCATATATATTTTTTGATGTATATAAGAGGCTATTTTTGGTGTCTCTCATGATGTGATACATGCATCCATACTTCTTGGTGTATTTATGCATTTATGTTTCTAGATGTATCTTGTGTTGATGTTTTTATATATCTTGATGTTTATATATATGTGGTGCATGCTAGTCGAGGATTTTATTAGAGATGTGACCAGCTATATGTTTTTATCTCTGGGTATATGTGTAAAAGTGATTTGGTCAAAATATCTAGCCAACATTTCTGCACGCAGTTACTTCAGAAAAAAGACATGGATCACGCACTTGGAACGTCCTATTTAATTTTGATAGTACGAGCTAGGAATCAAGTAATAAATGCAAGTGATGTATACCTAGGTGATGGGCATCGGCCAAGAGGCCTATGATGGCATCATATTCTGCTCGATTGTTGGCGACTGACCCGATACAAATTCCATTGAATGTACGAGGTGTCCAGTCGAGACAATATATGGCCCATATTGCAACAACGAGATTTTGCGACCATCGAGAAGCGACATCAACAAACCCGTGGTGATAAGATGGCAAAAGGTCCATCTGTTGACATGAGATAAAAGAGAGATTTTTAGAATACATCCATGATGAGGTGATCATGAAAAAAAATAAGTCATTGTACATAAATTCTTACTCTAACATTTTATGGATGAAGTTTTTTGAGGTAGATAACATTGACAGGATTTTTTAGGCAAGTCCCATCAGGATTTGATAATATGTATGCCTGCTAGCAGAGGAAATTATTGATGATGCATGGGCCCTTCCAAAGGGTTTTGAACTTTCCATGTCCTATTTCTTCTTGGGAAACATCGTAGCAGAGGACTAACTCTCCCTTAGTGAATATCCGAGGGGTGATGTTGTGGTTGAACAAGGCCTTGACCCTCTTCTCCTGGGCTTCATTGTTCTGGAAATTTGTGTGGTATAAAGGTATCGGTTGTGCTATGGGTAGGGTTTCTCTGGATTTGTTTAGAGCTAACTGAATAGATTGTATGAGAGGCGGTGCTACTCATAGTGTGGGATGTTGATGCCACGTTTTCGTTGTGTGACAGGATATCTTGTGGAGGTATCCATCTCTGGGGTGAGGTCTTGTTCTGGCGTGGCCTCTTTGTGTGGATTGGTTTTAGTGTTTCTCTTGCTTCACAGAACCATGTAAGGTATTGAAAATTCCTTGTGTGGTGGAATTGAGACAATATGCGACAATAACACTACGTAATTTGTTCTTGGTTTGAGAGGTGCTTATAGGGAATGTGGGCCATTAGGTGGAAGATGTCATTGAACCTACTCATTTCGCAACATTTATAGATCAAATGGTTGGATTTGTTGCATAATGCACATGCAATGGGCAAATTTCTTTGCCATGTGGTTTTTTATTTCTTTTGGCATGGTCTAGAATGGTGATGGTGATTGGAGGTGAAATGACGGGGGCCTAACCGTCTCTTCTCCTGAAACAAACATATGACATCTATGGGTCCTTCCTCATTGGGTGGGGGGATGGGTTATGTGAATTCCATATCTGAGTCCAGTAGATAAGGATTTTTCTTTACGAATTTATGTACAAAATTCAATGTTTTGCAGAATTGGGGAAGGTAAGGGCACCTCCCTTTGTGATGGTTCTCCTCGCATATGGTGCATATATGGTGTTGATGCTTAGTTTTTATTTTTGAGCCTCTTGGATGGTTGGGTGGACCTAGTAACATGTCCATAACTATGGGAAAATTTTTACTAGATGAGTAGGGTCATCGCATATAGCACATGGTAAAGTAGAGGATTGGAAATACTACTTATTTTTCCTTCATGTGTTCTAGGAAGGTGTAGAGCTAGACAATTCCTCTTCCTAAATGTAGAATATGTTTAGACATTTATCATCCTGTGGAGGTGGGGTTAGCGCTATTGGCTTGTTCTTGTTGGCTTGGATTATCCCTTTGAATTTCTCTTGAAGTTGAGTGATATTAGGAAAATGATGGGTATAGTGTCCATATTTATTGCATGTAGAGCACGCATGGTTGGTTCATACTTCCCTTTTACGCAAGGGTACGAATTTCTCTCTCTAGTGAAGCTAGGGTTACTGATGTTTTAGAGGAATTCATGATTGTTTTTAACTCGTCTATTTCAGGGCATATATGAGTTGGGTGCCTGAATTCCTCACATAATGCATAGGGTTGCATGGTCTTGGAGGAGTTGGAAGTTTATCCTTTTTTACCATTTTGTTTCGCCCTTCTTGAAACTCCCGTTGTGGTAGGCATAGGATAGTTTTGAGTAGGGGTGGTCCCATGAAGTGGAGGTATAGGGAATCTTCCTTCATGCATGTGTCTTGATTTAGTCGACATGGTCATGGTGAACATGTACCAAACTGGTATTGCAAGAGCCATATTTGGTAATGTGAGGGTTGCCATGGCTTGGTGTGATACAAACCTAGGTGGGGGGCAAAGAAGGAGGTTTATGTAATGGCTTGAGGTAAAGTCCTGAATTCTTCAGTTGCAAGGGGTGGGGTGTTTGGAACTGATTCTAAGGTTTGGTTGTTGTTTGATGAAGTCATCATGCACACCGGTGCTTTGGTATTTTGGACAAGTTCTTGCCTTACCGAAGGGTCTCCTGAGAATGTTCCTAGGAGAGTTGATGACTTAAACTGGCCCAAGATGAGCTCAGTGTAAGTAGTGACAACCTCTTGGGAGGACGATACTAAGGGAAACATGCCATATGGTTTGGGTGAAGTTGCCTTCTCATAGTATGTGAGTTGATCAATGGTAATGACCTTCCCATCATGGGGGAACATCATTGTTCCGAACACCAATGAGGCAATTGCGAGCATTTAGTACATATAGCTTTGACCTAGTAGGATGTTGTAATCTAGCTGGGCATTGAGTACTTCAATGTCTATTAAAGCAATTTTTCCAGCCAACTTAACTTGCATGCTAGGGTATAAGCTGATGGGGGCTGAAGGGCGTCCGTCATATGCTCTGAGAGTTATGCCTGAAGGCTTAAGTTGAGGGGATCCTAATTTTTTTCAAACAGATTTGGACATGATGCATGTGGAAGCCCCTTCGTCGAGGATGGAATGATGGATGTTGATATTATGGACTGAAATAGGGATTTGGAAAGCGAGGAATGAAGGAACCCATGGAGTATCTTTGTCCAAGTCAAAGACCATGAGGCAAGAATCAGATGGGTCGATTGCACCTAAAGTAGAAATTAGGACTTTCTGTTGGGTTGGGCACATCTACAGGACTTCAAGAGCTGACATAGCTAATGGTGATTGAGCTAAGTCATCGATTATGTTGTAACTATGGGCAACTTTTGAATTAGGTGATGCACACTGTAAGGGTGCTTTGACCATTTTAGGCATGGCATCTACAGAAGGTTGTGTGATGGTCAATGATCAAGTAGGTATGGTTGTAGCCGAGGTGGAAAGATTGGGCTTTGAGGGAATCTCATAAGTTCGATTCCTCATTTGTAAGAGGATGCCCTCCTCTGTCATGAAGATATCATGGTTAGGAGCATTAATGAGGTTCCCTCTAGATGGGTGAGTTTGGGGAGTTTGTTGTTGTGTGTTAACAATTCCATGATAGGGGAAGGGGTCTTGTAAGGTTTTAGTTTGTTGGCCATCTTTCCCCCTACCATCTTGTATCCTTTTCAAATCAGGAAGTTGAGGACAATGATGGGTATGATGACCGTACTCCTTGCAGATAACACATGCATGATTAGTCCGGAGACTAGTGTTCTTGCCCTGCTTCTATGAGTTATTGTTGGCCATACCTTGGTTTTGGTTCTGGTTGGGGTTATTTCTTATCGGTGCCCTTAGGGGTTGCTGCCAATTGCTGCCTCCCTGCTCGGGTTGTCCCTTTCGCTTACTTTTGGTTTTTTCCTAGAACCGTTAGAAGGATTGATCAAATTTGATTATTCTTATAATTGTTGTGGTGAAGTGAGAGAAGCTTTCACTAGATCCACTCATGCATTATTTTACTTTGGAAGAACATTCTATTGTGATGTTGGGAAAGTAGAATATTGGTTCTCTTGTCCCTGGTTAACATACTGATTCGGGGGAGAATACGTCTTATCCATACTCTAGGAGGAGTATATTTCCATGAGGGGGATGATACGAGCCTCCTTGTGGGGGTTGGTTTTGGTTAACCCTATTGACTATATTATGCATAGGTGTGGGTTGACCATTATAATACCCTGTATGTTGCAATGGTCGTGTAGCATCATATGCTGGGCCATTAGCTGGATATGCAGGTTATTGATAATTATTGTTGTGATGTCTTTGGGAGAGTGCCCCAATTAGTCCATCAACAATTCTATATGCGCTTGTTATTTATCGATAAGACTACAAGCACGGGGCGTCTGGGAGCACATGATAATGTACCTAGACTGGTTATAGATAAGCTCTAGTTGTTGGGCTTTACTAATGCCTTCTTCCTCAGTTTGTCGGATGGGAATTGTTTAGCTCCATCTTTAGATATTTTGGAGGTGAGGGATCTCAAGAAAATGTTGAGGAGGACTTTATCTTCAAATTCATTTTTGTATAGGATACGATGTTTCCTCCATTCATGGATATGATCCGAGATGTGTGTAGCTTATGTTTGTTTGAAGTTGGTTAGGAGTTCCAAACCTGAATCATGGCAGACCGAGAGTTGGAAGAAAGTAAGGAAAGAAGTAGCTAATGAGATAAATGTTTCATGAGATGTAGAGTCTGGTCTATATACCATTACGTGGCGGGCCCTGTTAGGGTTTGTTGAAATAGTCATAATCTAATAGTATCTTCTATGATACTACTAAATGAACACCACAGGTGAAATTCCATGACATGGTTCCCTGGGTCTTTGCCCTACTTTCCCTCAAATTTTGGAATATCTAAAGGGAGATTTGTAGGCATAGCTGGCCAATTTTGGCCATGTTGGATTGGACCACTAGTTAGCTTGCTTAAATATGGGAGATTTAATGAAGCTAAGAATGGGATCTGTGCATTACCTACCATCACAAAAAGTTTCTGGACAACTACATGCAATAGAATCGTTTGTGGGGATGTCACATGAGAATTACCTCAATGGGTATCTCAGGGACTGTATGGAGGAGAGGTGTTTGTGCTCCTAAAGAGAGTAGCTTGTGGGGATCCTTCTGAAGTGGTGAAGGGTGTGCTTTGTTGAGGAGGAGTTCCAAGAAAATATGCACCAATAAAGGAAGATCCAATAATGGTGGCTAAGTGATGTTCTCTGTGCCTGAATGATGGGAGTCTTGGCACACCTCCTGGTAATGGGGGAAGGTTTAAAAAACATCTAGATCGACAGTGATCTGTGGAGTCCCCTATCATGTCAACTTAGAGTGTGCACTACTTTGTGTTTGTTGAGGGAAGGAGATAAATATCAATGCAATTTGATCACATACATAAAGCAAAGTGAAAGTATAAATGGTTTATTTTCCTTTAATTTAAATTATGTGATCAAGAAAACAAGAAAAGTGTTTTTTTTTTGTTGCATATGATAAAGAGTCCTACGAATAACTAATCATCCTGTCCACTCTCAAAGTAACTAGGCCTTGTAGAAATATCCTCTGATGGGTCCTGGGGCAATGTCCCGAAAGAACTAGTGATGCCTTCCAATAGCCAAGGAATCAACCAAAGTAATGGTAATGAGTTTCAAGTACTACATGCACCGTCACATATAGGGAAAGGATGCCCTAGATTTGGTCACTAAGTACATTCATCCCACGTGAGCATTCAAGTCTTTATCTTCTTGGTAATCGGTTACCAGTATCGGGAACTAGATGGGTCACGTAGCCCCAAAGAGTACCACACATATTGGACCCAAGCCGAACCCCCTCTGAATTGGGTCTCTGCCATGCTCAGGTTTTTTTTCGTGGGATGATTGAAGGATTTTAAACTCCCTAAAAATTCAACAACTATGTTTCAATGGTGTAACAGGACCACTGAGGATTATGGGATGCCTAACCCAATGGTCCTAACTTGAACTATAAATTTATTGGTGGACCTTGTGGGGAAATTTAATTTGTTCAAGTTATGGTTGTTTTTAAAGAGGCTTAATTCACTTGTGGAGTGACTTTGTAAGATAAAATAGACTAAGTAACCAAAGACCCAAAAGATGGATGATCCTTGAGTACAAAGCGTCTGAAGGCTTAGTGTGTGATGCAAGTGAGCATAGAAAGTGTGATAAGATGTGGATATACGATGATCCTTTTCAGTATCCTTCTAATTACACTAAATGTTGGTTGTTCCTTGCATGGAAAAAATAATTTTTTTGTGGATTATGGGCCACTTACATTTTTCCTATTAAAATATGTGGAGTTTAATGAGGGAGATGGAAATTCAAATGTTTTTGAGAAGGTCTTCATATGAAATCCTAGGTTTGTCTAAGATACGCAAGGGAGGTAGAGATTACTTACTTTCTCTACTAGCATTTGCTTCTAGTACCAAAAAATGCTTTGGTTAGTAGAAATATTCGTCGTTAATGGGCCACTTACTTGCTTCACTAATTAAGCTATGTGATTTGCAGAAAATTTAAGAAAAAAAAGTCTGAAAACATTTGTGGATTTGTTGCAAACACAAAAAAAAATAATTTCTTGATGAATTAGGGTTCATTCAACCAATCAAGGGCATTGAACAGAAAACACATAATGCATAGGTGACAAAAATTCACTAGAGTTTGTCAATCACATGAGAAAACTGAAAAATACAAGACTTTTCTTTGCTTTATATCTGTCGTGCCGGTTTTGCAGAAATAGACCTGTGCTCTGGGGTTTTTGCAGAAACAGACATGTTTTCCACATTTGTCGGTTAAAAAATCATGCAGGTGAGAAATATTTGAATTTTTTTCACTCCCACGGGCTCAGAACAGATCCTAGGGGGACTGCAAAAAATCCAGGGAGTTGAAGAGCATCTTGAAGGATGGTTGTGCAGGGAGCAGGTCCTGTAAACAATTTCTATATTAATGAAAATAGTTAAATATGATCGCCATTTTTGTTGTAGTTTTTTTGGAGCACAAGTGTACCAAAAAAAACCCGCTTAGTAGTGGGTTGTTACCTACAAATGATCACAATTAAAATTGGTGTTGTTAGTGGACAAACTTAAAGGTACACACCAATGTAAATTGTGGAAACAATGCATACATAAACATAAATCTAAAAAAACAGGTGCATAAACAAAACAATGCTCAAATGGAGAAAACACGTAAATAATATATGGAAAAATCTCCCTTTATCGATTGCTGGTGGTATAGGTTGAATTTAATTAGAATCTTAGACACCTGAAGAGAATTATTTGAGCTAAGGATCTCAAAAATCCTCAGCAAGGGTGTTTCTTTTCCTCAATCTCTTTGCAAGTTTCTCCTTTCTCTCTCAAAGAAGTGTGAGGACTCTTCAAAGGGTGGATTCCTCTTCACAAACTAAGATGTTGGGTTGCTTAGAAGCAATTTTGCCAACATGCTAGTGCTTTTCAATTGGTTTCAACAATGGAATAATGGTTTGCGCAAACAACAATTTGGGAGCATAACAATGTCCCTTCTATTGGCTCTCCCATGGCCCGTTTATATAGATTTTTTTGAATACATCTTCCCTTTCTTGGTACATGTATGATAAAGACACATGAGTAGGACAAGAGGATTCCATTGAGGGCTGCACTTATCCAAGACGAATTGAATTCAGCCGTACTAGGTTGATCTCTTGTAAAAAAATTGGCTCCAAGTGTGTAGAGTGGTCCCGGACTGCTGAGTCATATTTTCTGCAATCGTATGGCTTTTGGAGGTTATGTCACACTCGCGTTTATGAAAGAAATATATGTGTGGCCTTAATTAATTTCCTTTATAAACTTTGGACCTTAGGAGAACTTTTATTTTTAAAACTTTATAATGTATTTAGCTGGAAAAATGTCCACTTGTGCATTCTGCTGAACACTTTTAATGTCTTTTGGATTGTACTAACATGTGTACGATTTTTCAGTGTTAACAATAATGTCATAAATAAGGGATTGTATTTATGAGGTGTAGATTTTTTTTTTTTGCTGGGGTGAATTATATTAATTGCAAAAACTGGAATTTACATAGAGTATTACAAAAGTAAAGTCAGTCTCTCATAAGGGAGATAAGACCATATCCATAAATAGACTCTACATGTGGATGAGAGAGACAGTAAGAACTAAAAGAGACAAAAAAAATTAGAATAAAATTGAGACAATGGACTAACTGGCTTTGTACAAGAGTAGTTTAGAATAAGATATCAAAAACCATAACCATATCAAAATCATGTTGAGGGATCCAAACCTAAGTCTATATCTTGGATGGGTTCTTTTGGATGCTACGATGTTCTTCCTACCACTAGAGGAATGTCATGATGTTCCTCAATATTCTCCATCCTCTTATCTAGATCCCTTAAGTGCTTGTGCAATTTTTCAAGAGAGTGAAGAAAGCCCATGCTAGTTTCATGATGGTCTAGAAGAGTATGTCCCAATAGAAACTTCATTTTCCAATAAAGATCCACCATATTCATATACTGGTTAAATCGACTCCTCATATGACCTATTTTTTGGATCTAATAATCTTAATTAGTACAAACCTCTAAGCTCATATGAAAAGAGACTCCCCCCTCAACCCGAGTGAGTTCTTCCTATATAAGGGCTAGTGTGAGTTCCTAGAAACGTGAGGAAAAATCCTATATCTAAAGGTGCATGCATGTATGACCTTGGTTTACCCACTATTGATATTAAGTGTCCTCTATTCTAACACGAGCTTGTTTCCAAGGCATGGATAACCAAGCAACTAGATACAAAGATTCAAATGGCATCCTAGATTTTTTGAGGGGAACATTGAAGGTAAGGACTTCCCACAAACTACAGGGGCTAAGGGCTAAGAGTTGGCTATGATGGGGATTGACGAAGAGGATATTTGTAATAACCGGTTGTAGGTGTATGATGAAACCAGTTTCCCCTCACCACCAAAATCCCCCTCAACTCCAAATCACATGCTTATAGGGGTATCACCAATCACACTGAGGTAATAATGAAACAAGGATAAGAGGGATACAAGGAATCCTGACAATTGACTAGAAAAATAAATCACAACCATAAATAGATCTGAATTCCCCTAACCACCAAAAAATCACCCACCACCCAACCACAAATTGACTAAAATACCATTAAGAAAACCATGTTGTCATTAAAATACCACTAAGAAGAAAAGAATGAACTAGAACTATTGACTGAATAATAAAGAAACTACCATTACTAAAATTAAAAATCCCCAACCACCAATATCCCACCTAGAACTAAGCCACAAGGTGACAGACATACCACCAAGCACAATGAAAAAACAGAGAATTTCTAGCTGAAAAGGAAATTCATAACCACTACTAGAAAAAATAATTCAAGACTTATAATAAAAGTCACTGAACAAGAAAAGGGAAAAGATTTGCCTCAAATACCAAGGATAATAAGGAACCAATGAATACCAAGGATGAGAAGGGAGCAAGTGCAAATTCCTATTTTTTCCAAATTCTCCACCAACCACCTTCCAAGTTAATTGAATTAACTGGATAAAACCAACATTGAAGCACCACATAGATTTACCCATTTTCAAATGAGTCCTAAGATACTAGACATAGGTAGCAACCACTCCTTGATGTGTACTCATCTAGGCATGTTATTCTACTACTAAACATGCTCTCTCATGGTTGCTTCCAATCCAAAGCCACTCAGTCCCAGATTCCACCACTTTATCTATCTTCCCTATCAAACACTAATTTCCCTTACCGATGATGACAACCTCTATAATGCCCATGAATTTAACAACACAAGAGTATTCATTATGATCACTCACTACACCATTAGGGGAATTTTGAGGTCTAAAATGGGCCTCCTAAGAAAAATGTACAACCAAAACAAACTTTATAAGAATCAATAGGATTCAAGATGATGATGTCAACCACGGGGGATGATTCACCATTTTTTGAGTAAAAAGTTAAAAAGAATAGAAAATAATAAAATAATAAAACTACTTTTTCAACTCGTATTTTAAACTTATCTCCCTAAGGTTTTAATCAAATTTGGAGTAGGAGTAATTGCTGGATGCAAAATTTAATTCCTCATATAAGGAGTGCCCATGGTGCATACTTTTGATGGACCCTGCTACATGGAAAATGAGAAATACATGAAAAAACGTGATTGCAATCACATTTTTCATGTATTTCTCATTTTTTGTGTAGCAGGGTCCATCAAAAGTATGCAACATGGATACTCCTTGGACAAGGAATTAAATTTTGCATGCAACGAATGTTGTCGCTTAAAATTTGAGTAAATCCATAGGGAGATAAGTTGAAAATATGAGTTGAAAAAATAGGTTTTTCCTTTTTCCCTCTAAGAGTTGATGATGTAATGTAATCTTATTTTATTATTTTCACTATTATTTTATAATTTCCTTAGGAGGCCCATTTTAGACCTCAAAATTCCCCTAATGATGAGTAAACCCCTCAAACAGACCAGTTAATTCCTTTTTCCATCTCTTCATCTGATAAGAGGAATGTTTCATAATGATCACATAGACCTTCACTTAAACCTCTTTAGGGGTGTATTTCCATGTCCCTCGACTGATTAGATGGGTGGGGCAGTGGCAACCTGCCACCCTCCACCCATTCTTGATCATCGCCCCATTTTGTGTTGGGCGTTTTTTTTGAGTCGACGACTAGCATGTAGCCTTTAGAGGAGAGTCTAGTAGGAGGTTCCAAGTTGACACCAATGGTGGAGAAGAGTCAAGGAACCCATAGTTTGCAAGGAAAATAACTATTTTGTTACATATTTAGTGAACATGCAACAAAATAAGAGTTGGAATGCAATATGTAAGGATGGATACCTGTTCTAAAAGAGAT
This sequence comes from Pinus taeda, assembly GCA_000404065.3. NCBI lineage: Eukaryota > Viridiplantae > Streptophyta > Pinopsida > Pinales > Pinaceae > Pinus > Pinus taeda. Next base: position 26,324 of record APFE030873215.1, read on the forward strand.
TCTAGTCTCTAGATTGATGATACCTTATGGATATGATTACCACCATGAATCTTTCAAAGCATGTTTATGATGATTTGTGAATCTCCTTCCACCAAGAGCTTAGTGAAACCATGAGCATAAGCAAAATCCAGTCCCATATGTAGACCCATAAGCTATGTTCCATTATTACTATTGATACCAGTCATTCCTCAGTAAATGAATACTGGAAGGCCTAGTTGAACTCTTATTATTTCCCCACACCCCATTAGGCATGGAATATGTTTGGAAGCTCCATCAAATTTTAGTTTTAGGAAAGAGGGCAGGGGAGAGATCTGATTGAGATGACTTGATTTAGGGGTTGGGGTAGGGGGAGGAGGGGATTGACCTAGGGAGAGGGGAACCACCCATGAAAAGTTCTTGCTTATGTTCCTGAAACTTTCCAATCCCAGGGAGCCCATGTTATTGCAATGATTGATTCCTTAATTTGGCTTACAAAAGAGTTCCAAATGGAGTTAAGAGGGATTGGCCGACCTTTATTTTTTATTTTTTTAATTTCTTTCTTTTCAGATCTCCTAGAGAAGGAATATAGGGGAAAGGATCCAAATTCAAATGACAAGTGAATTGAGGAAGACTTGAGACTACTAGATGACAAGATTATTTGAAATACCCATGGGATATTTATCTCATCTCAAGAAACAATTGTATAGTCTATTCTGTAGACCCCTTGAAAAGTTATAATCATTGAAAAGGTGCTCCACATTCTTAGTGTGTAGCATACATAGAGGGAATGGATAGGTACCCTAGTAGTTTCAATTTTGAATATTCTCCCATGTTAATGGCTTATTTTGCATAAACAATGAAAGGAAAATAGATATTTTTGACCAAAATAATTTCTTCCATATTTTAGACCAAACCTATTTTAATGAAAATTCTTGATATCCTAATTCTAATGTGTAGGATTGACTTAAAGATAAATTCCCCTTAGATCTATAACCCCATCTTAATTTATCCTCGTGATTGGATAATGAGATTTTTCAATCCTTCAATTTTCCTCATAAATTCCTCCAAACCTCAGTGTTTGGTTTAGGGTTCTAATTCTTTGGGGGGATCCATTGGCACCATCGTTGCTATGCTACCTCCTCTATTAAGTAGTTGTAATTTTGGATTTTCCTTGGGCTATCATTTGTTGCCTTAAATATTCTAGCTCAATTTGGTCTTCCAACTTGGGTAATTGTTTCTAGGAATCATCTAAGAAAAAAGTCGTTCATCCATTTTAAATTTTCTCAAAACAATGTTTTTGAATCAAACCAATCCCTTTCTTAGTAATGGTCTATATCAAAGATCTATCAGTCGATGCATTTGGTCTAATCAATTTTTTTTTACATGCTTGAGGTGCATATTCACATTTCTATATTATTTTCCAAAGGTCTATTCCCCTTGGAGCCACCTCCACCATATCTTTATGCCCAATACCATTACCATGATGGATGGATCATGTAAACCCAGTCCTCCCTTGAGTTTTGGTTTATAGTTCTTGTTCCATTCCACTAAAGGCCAATTCGTTTCTAGTCATGAGCCTCCCTAGACGAAAGATATCTAAATTCTATGAAATTCCTGAGGAATGGATGGTCATTGAAGAAAGATATACATGTAGGGATTGAAGGACAAATTTGAGTACTAATCGACCTAAAATATTCAAATATTTAAATGTACATCTCATCAATTTATTGTGAAATTTAGCGAGAATTTCCTCCCAAAGACTCCATTTGAGTGAGCTTTCCACTATAGGCACACCCAGGTACTTTGATAGAAGCTTTCTGATTTGGATCCCCATAATACAAGCCACATGCTTCTGCATAATCATAACGGTGTTAAAGAAAAAAATCCTGATATTTACATCTAATGATATCCATACCTGATGCTACAAAGAACTTATCTAATTCATAATTGATGACATGGGCTTCTTGCACCACGAAAAATTTTAAGGATAGAAATTTATCTTAAAGTTTAGGAACCTTGGCGAATTTCACTAGTCTATAATATGAAAACTCCAAAAATTTTGATGATATATTTGTAAAAAATATTAAAATCTCTAATGATATTATCTATAATCTCTATATAGTTTTGGAGTTAAAATAATTTTATATTCTAAAAATTGGGCGAATCGTTTTCAGAAAAAAGGGAAATTGACGAATTGTTTTTTGGAAAAACCATGGAAAATTAGCGCACCTACAAATATAAGTCCCTAAATTTTTCTATGTCTTGCACCATTGGGTAACAAGTCCCATGGTATCATCAAGAATCTACTTGTGTGTGAGAGGTAAATCCTCCCCATATAACATAATACCTTGTATCCTTTACTTAGTTGTTTTCTCTTTGAAGGATAGACCCAAGCCTCCACTACTAAAATAAAGATAAATGGAGATATAAGATCTCCTTGTGTAATCCCTCGAGAGGAATGGAAAGGAGGGGATGGAGAACCATTAACTAGGATCATGAAGGAGAAAGAATATATAAGATTATAAATCCATGCAATCCAATCACCTGCAAAACTAAAGGCCACCGAGACACCACGTAAAAACTCCTGACTTAGTTTATCATAGGATTTTGATAGGTCTAGTTTGATCATAATTATGGGTTTCTTTTTTATTTTAAAGGAATGGATAGCTTCATGAGTTACCATGATACCATACACAATTTGTATCCCTTCTAAATACTTGTATGTTTTGGAGAAATGATATTAGAGAGGAATAACTAGAGTATATTTTATATTATGTTTGTGACAACTTTGTAAATGAAGTTACAAAGTGAAATTGGGTTGTAACTATTGGGATCATCCACCTTTTCTTTCTTGGGCACCAATATTATGAAAGTGGCATCTAAAGCTCAGAGTATAGACCTAGACTATCTAGATTCCTACAATGCTCTCCAAACATCATATCATATAATTATCCAACAAGAGTGGTTATTCATTCTATTCAGTTGTGATCATTTGTGGTTATTTGTTGGATTTCCATTTCTCTATCTATTATAGGCTTAGAAAGGATATTCTTGAAAAGTTGAACTAGTTCCTGAGAAATCTATTAATGGGTTTCTAGTTGACTTCCTTTGAAACCTTTCAACAAATAGGTCCTATTACGGTGCCTATGTTGTAGTGTTGACTTATGGAATAAATTCATGTCTTTATCATCCACAAAATTTATTCCTGCTTTCTTTATTCCTCCAATTCCTACAAAGTTTCTTCCTCAACCTTAATTAGGATTTTATATCTTACATATAAGATAGTTTCTTGTTGGATCTCCACCATTTTATGTTCCAATTTATTTTTTCCTCTAGTACGTTGTCGAACTACCCCTTGTTACAACTTTTTAGTTTCGACTTTAAGTGTTTAAGGTTTTTATATAGAGAGAACATTGTTGATCCATCTATTTTCCATAGTTCCTCTCACCACTGCTGGATATTTGATTGAAATTGAGATAATAAAGACAAAATTTCTCAAACCTAAATGGATTATTTCGAGGGTAGATTTTTAAATTAATATTAAAGCATATGGTCCGATGATGCAACCCATGGCTAGGGAGATAGAGGCCTTAATGAACACATACTATCTCATGATATTATCATAAATTACAAATCGATCTAAATTTTATCAACCTGTTGTTGACCTCGTTGTTGATTTTTCCAAGTATTATTTCCATTATTTGTTTCTACCCTAATGAGGTAAGATGAGTTGATTACTTCTTGAAACAATACTATGTATGCCTCTAGCCTCCAGATTCTACCCTTATCCTTAGTAAGTGACTTGATAATATTTAGATCTCCTTAATGATCTTTGGAGAGGGAGATATTAATTTATCGGTCTAGACAATATATTTGAGGAACAATGGTCTATCATTTCAAATATTATGACCATAAACCTTGAAGAGATGACACCATCGTCCAAAACCGACTATATGGAACTATATGATAAAAATGTGAGATATGACATACATGTTGGTGACTCGAATATCTTGATCATCTTAAATTATGGCTAGTCCCCCAAAGTACCCTTGGACATCTATTTCCACTACTTGACATTTTTGCCTCCAGTTACTAGTTATTCTAGATAAAGCCTCACTTAATATTTTTGTTTAATGGATTTTCATTATAGATGATCTCTCCCAAAACCATTTATATCTCAGGAGGCTTGCTTTCCTTTGCTGCTAAGTCCCCTCATATTCCATGAAACTATTTTAATGGTTGAGACTTATTGGATCATTGTAATGTTTCTGTGATAACTCTAACTCATCTTGAATTAACCAATATGTCTCCCAATTCATCCGAGAATCGCAAATTACTCTTTCGACTTTGTTTCTTCTCCTCCCTATGAAAACTCTTTTGTATATTTTAATTAATACATTTGGACCCCAAAAGGTCCAATGCTTCCAATACCTGAGTTCAATCTATATGAGACATGTTTATACTTCAAATTAAATTGACCTAATAAGCAGACTTGATGCTCTGGGAGGGTGAAAGGATCTTTACATTTTCATGCCTTCACTATTTCCAAAAATTGAGTGCATCCAAATCCATATCCTCAACTTGATTAGAGAGAGATTTAGCTCCCTTGGGAATGTTGTGGAGAAAAATGGGGGAAAAGGCAATTGGATTGAGGAGTCAGGGGGATACATGATGGAGGACAAAGGGGTTACAAGTAGGGGTGTCAAGATTACAAAAGAGGATAGGGGAAAATTTGAGTAAGAGGGGGGACCCAATGGGTCTTTGATCTCAATGTTAGGTGGCTACTTAGTATAAATGATATCCAATGAATCCGATGAAGCAAGCAACCCTCATCTATTCATTTCCACTCATTTCTTCTCTAGAGAGTTTTTTCATGAAGGGGGTGGGGAGATTAGGGTTGTGATAGTTACTCTCAAGCATAGTAAATCCATCATTATTTTGAGTCCATGATGATTCAAGGATTTAATTTAAGGTTATCAGTGGGTAATTACAATATAAGTGGTTGTATTCATGACACCTTGAGATTTAGAAAGGAATATGTTCATAATTAAACATATGTTCCATAGTTCATCCTTGTAATAGATATATATTGATTCTAGGAGAGGGTAAAATTTTTTCATGTACACACATATGTGGGTATAGGATATATACATTGCTTTCTTAGTCACTTCATATATTTTAACAAAAATCTCAAGGGAATTCCCTATTCCAGCTAGGGCCTCCTCATCCCAAAACTCCCCCAATAGTGAGTACATTTGGATCCATATAGGGGATACCATGAAACCCTCCTTGTTAGGTACGAAGTGATCAATTCAAAATTGAAGAGAGAGCTCACATGAATTAGAAAAGTATACCCCATTCTCAAACACCTCGTTCTGATCTTAAATTGATGAAGGAAATAATCAAAAAGTTGTTGGCTCCCAATTAGAGCTTGATACGGCCCTTAGGTTTCCATTTATTTAAACCCAGTGTGATAAATATTTTTTAGACATCCTATAAGTGTATGACCCCACATACACTATATGTACTCTGCATTGATCAAACCTCAAATTTGGGGTCTATAGTTTCTTTGGTAAATAAACTTCTTGGTATCCATTTCCCAACATGGTTGGCTAACTAATGCTCATTTTGCTAGTTTCAACCTAAAGAATTGGGAATGGAAGGAACCATTTTTTTCTAGTATTTTTCCTTCAAACACAATCATGTTGTAGGAGGGATTACTACTCCCTCCACTTCCATTAGCAATAGGAAGAGTAGATGGAAAGGAAAAATCCTCTACAATAATTAGGGTTTGTAGATAAACCAACTAGGGTTTGGTAGAGCTTTTCCATGAGGTGTAGATTAGTTGGTTTGTGTGTGAGGTTCAAATATTATGGTGATGGAATGAGGGTGGGTGCCACTTGTAGGGGGAATATAATATCTCAAGTGGTATTCTACCAAGTATTGTACAATCCCGATAACATGGGGATGGATTGAGGGTGGGAACCACTTGTAGGGGTAATATAATATATCAAGGGGTATTGTACTTAGTCTTACACAATCATCATAACATCCCATTCATAAAAAAAAATCATTTTTGCATTCAGTATCAAACTATCCATAGCATGAACTTCAAGTAGATGATTTGGAAAAAAACAATAAAATGTTAAGGAAAGAGAAAGATGAAACACTTGGGCACATAAAACCAATATTGATATCTTTAGGAAATAGTGTATCCATAAACATGCCACTCAATCCTTAAGAGGTATTTTATATAGGAGGTCTCCAAAGAGCATGGGATCTCACGATAATAATGAATTAGGATTTATTCTCATTTTAATAATTATTATTTTTTCATTTATGTGTTTTAGTCATTTAATAATTCCTTGTGTCTATACAACATATGTTTCATGTGCTGTTATGTATGCTAGTATTTTGACAACGTATGAAAGTTGCATGGAATTTTCATAATGTAGAATTTTCAAATTGGATTGTCATTGAAAGGTATTATTTATAATAAAATAATCAAGCATTGGTGTATAATTTGAGTAGGTTTAATATTTAAAATTATATAATTTTTTCGAAAGAGATCATATGTTTAAATCCAAATCCAAAACGGTATAGTACATACACATTCATAGACTTTAGTAGCCAAATCCCTTGTCTCACGAACAAGGGGGTCTTGTCGAAATCCAAAGGGATAGAGTATGTACACCATCATAGAATTTAGAATTCAAATCCTTTGTAGCACAAACAAGTGGGTCTCATACACTAATTTGATGTCTACAAAAAAATAAAATATCATAAACAAAGGGGTCTTATGCAATAATTTGATATTTATAGATAAATAAACTCTTACAGAAAAGGAGGTCTCATACACCAATTTAATATAAATAGACAAATAAATTCAAAATATAGAAAATATGTACATTAATATGTGTGTGTGTGTGTGTGTACATATATAGACCCACATACACAAAAACACACACACACATATATAAAGAGATTCCATCATTAAATGAGGGTAATAGTTGCAAAGCAACTAGTCCCTACGTTTATACCATGATTTGTAATTTTGTTTTGACATTTGATAAGACAAAAAATAACTATGCCACAATTTGTTCAACCAATCATAGGATTTTAAAATTTGGTAGCAGAGTAAGACAATGCAAAAAATTACATTGCATAAGAAGAGACAACATAATACAGAGAGCTAGCTAGAATTGTTTTATAGAGTTCATGCACCTAAAAAAATGGAAAAAGAAACATAGCATATGGATGAAAATCATGGAGTACTAAGCATAATTTATAAGGTGTGAAAAAACCATTAAAAAATGATAGGTCAATATCTTTATAGTTATGTAATATGGAATACACAATTCTCACAAAGAATGTGAGCCACACCATATAGCCATAATGAACCTGGTGATCACAAAAAATTGCATAACCAACTTTAATATGAAACAAAGGGTTCAATAGTACATACATATTACCTCACTCAATTATGTTTCTATTTCTTACACTATATTTCCCTAATCCCTCCTACATTTATTATCAATGATTCATTGTATTGAATATATATACATTTCGTACATATGAAAGCCATTTAACGAAAGTGTATCAAATGAACTTTAAATGTACAAAAAATGAACTTTAAATGTACAAAATATATGGCATGTAAGAAACTATGCTTCAAAAAACTTTTATTTCTAGTTTTTGGAATGTCATGATTTCAAAAGAGAACACTATACAAGTGTAGTAATTATGTTTAATAGTTATACATAATTGTTAACGATAGTAGATTACAAAGATACACATGCTAGTAAAGCTTTTATTTTTCCCCTTACTTTGCGAAACTATAATTTCATAGTGCCAGTTCATGGTCAAATGAAACAGAAAACCTACATAAGGAGAGGAAAAAATGATTACTAATTAGAAGGAACATGTCCAGAGGGAAAAATTAAAAATTAAAATAGTGTATATTTCTTTTTTTGCTTCTCCTTTAATAGATGCGATATCGGTACCATAAGACAAGGAAATTAAATGAAGTAATATAAATATTATACCATGCTCTATTTGTAATAATAACAAGTGGCATACACGTAGTTAATAACATTGCGTGGGAAAGAATGTGAGAAAGGAAAAGTGCAAAAAATTTGTGCAAAGTAGTGCATGTGTAGAAGAATTATTGTGCAATATGGATGTGCACGGAAGAAGTGTACAGAGGTGGGAATGTGTATATAGGTGCAGAAGTGGGGATGTGTATAGAAGGAGGAAAATGCGGAAAGGGAGGTGTTGTGTAGGATAAATACACGTGGAGGGAAGACATGTGCAAAGTTAAATATTGTGTAGAAAAAAATCATATGTGTAAGTAAATTATGTGAGGAAGTAAGGTATGTGTGGAGGTTAAAAAGAAAGTATCATTTGACACCCATAATAATATAGAAACATGAAAAAGTCTAAATATTTTATGTTTTATTTTACTTGATCTGGTTTCACACCTAATGTATTGGGAGAAATTAATGCATATTATGGATATGTTAAGGAATTAATAAATGTCATGGTTATATGATTTCTCTAGCCATAGAATTCATTTTGGGTTATGTGGAGACAAATTAAGCTACTTTGATGCATGAAAGAAAAATATAAAGTCTAAAATAGTAAATTAGGTTTAAATTCAAATTAATTATTTGATTGGAAGAATTTATTAAATTTTATATACTTCACGCAAAAAGGTTTCCAATGGTATTTATATCAAAATTAAGCATAAAGTGAGTAATGACACTCTCCCTCATTTAGTGGAAATCTTTCCTTTTCCCTTATATATTTGATGGGCTAGAGTTCTTCTGTCTCTAAAAGAAGGTATAAACATGGAAAACTAAACATAGCATATGGATGAAAAGCATGGAGTATTAAACATAAATGCAAATTTCGTTTTTTTACATGGCAATAATTGGAGAGAAATTTATACTTATGAGATAAACTTAAATTTCTAGAAAGAAGATTTATTAATTCCATTAATGGAAATATGTTTATAGGCCTTTGTGATAAGTTCCTCACTTGAATAATCTTATTAAGTATAAAACTTATGGAAGTAAGGCATGTGAAAATTTAAAGACGTTCGGAAACAACACATCTCCAGAGCTAAAGTCTATACATAATTATTCATGTGTAAAAGAAGATAATATGTCTAAATGTAATTTCATTTTTTTTACTTGGTAAGGAATAGAGAGAAGTTTATTCTTACGAAATAAACTTTTAATTTATCAAAAAAAAATATTAGTTCCATTAATGAAAATATGTATATACATATATTAATGTCTATAGACTTGTGTGGTAAGTCTTCCTGCTTGAAAAATCTTAGTCTAAAACTAGTGAAGTAAGGGATGTGTGGAAACAAGGCCTGTGTGGAGCTAATGTATGTGTGGATGTAAAGTATGTTTAGAGGTAAAACATGTGTGGAGGTAAAAGACTAAGTATCATTTGACTCATTCCATAATATTCCGAAAGCATGAAAAAATCATAATATTTTATTCTGTATTTTACTTCATTTGGTTTGAAATCTAATATATTGGAATAAATTAAGCAATATTATGGATATGTTAAGGAATTAATAAATATCATGGTTATAGCATTTCTCTAGTCGTAGAGTTCATTTTGGTTACATGAAGAGAAACGAAGCTAGTTTGATGCATTTATGGAATATGAATGTGCATATACTAGCAATTGCACCATGTGTTGCAAAGGAAACATCGTAAGGAAAAATAAAATTATGTAATTTTATTTTATTTATTTACCGACATTTCTATGAAAAAAACTTTGAAATTTAAACTTTGCAAAATTGAATTATATCATGGATTATAATTGCAAGATAGGTTCATTGCTAAAATTATTGTCTAAAATTAAGATAGCATATTTTAGTGAATGTTTCATCATTTCAAAATACATGATCTATTTTAAATCTGAATGGTTAATCTCAATATACATTTTGTGGCAACTTCTTTCTCATTCCTTAAATGATTGAATAATGTTGTTATTGAGTGTAATATTGAAAGCAAAACTCATATTGAGCTTTAATCTACGTTCAAATTATCTCAATTATAACAGCGATAAAATTTGTATAACAAACATTGATTTAATTAAATATAGCCAAGTAGGTACACCAAGCGATTTTGAACCAGGAAAATCAAACTTTTAAATTAAGGGAGGATGATGCAAAGTATCCTTGCTAAGAGATTTCTCCCACATTCCCTCCAAAATCTTAGATGAAGAATGAGCATAACCTTCATAAATTATCCCCTTGTAAAATTAAAATAGGAAAATATCATCTTTGAAAGAAATCCATGTGCTCCTATTTCTAAATTGGTCCCTTTTGAAGGTATGTAAAATAAAAATTAAAGAGAGTCTGTTATGGAAAAATATAGTCTCTCAATATGTTATGGAAAAATATAGTCTCTCAATATGCTACTTTCAACTCATCAGAACTGTTGTTTATGGACTTTGCACTATACAATAGTAGACTCTTTATCTAAAAGAGCACTATTTTATGGACTTTGAACTATACAATAGTAGAATATTTATCTAAAAGAGCACTAATGTTGTTTATGGACTTTGCACTATACAATAGTAGACTCTTTATCTATAAGAGCACTATACATGAATCTAAGGTATCTATTTTATGAAGAATTGTATGGAAATATTCACAACCGACTCTTTTATCTAAAAAAACACTATACCTAAATAATATTTATTTAATGAAGAATTTTATGGCAATATTTTTCAAAATGAAATCATAATTACTCTTTTTTAAGTCGTATTCTTCAATTTTTCGGTGTTGTAATTCACACATAATGAAGAATTTCATGGTAATATTTTTCGAAATGCAATCATAATTACTCCTTTTTAATTCATATTCTTCAATTTTTCAGTGTTGTAATTCACACTTATGACAAGAACATAATATTTAGTGTCGTATTTTGTCTTTTCAAATGTGTTGAAGGACATAGGAAATTCTAGGTCATGTTCTTGTAGGACACTAAGTGGTCTACAATATTAACTATAATTCTTTTTGGGTCACTTGTTTGTTAGTTTAGACTGCCTAAGGCTGGTTTTTGTATATCTCTTAGAACAATTTCAACTTTTATTTCGAACCTGTGTTGTGTATTACTATTTACACTATCATTGTATGGACAATTATATGTAAGTTTTATGCTTATGTAACTACACTATATGCTTTGCAATGTAGTTTCAACATTTTTGCATGAAAAATATATGTTTATGAGCATACATCTTTTTTATGTAATATGCTAGTTACATGAAAGAGATGCTATAAAAATCAATACAACATTTAATGTTAGGTAGCATTAACATATATAATTTGTATCATGGTTTAACTTCAATTTTGAAGTTTGACATTTGGTGAATTTATGAGACGAAAATATCCACATTTCGAGTCTCCCCAAAAACACAAAGCTTGATTCTTCAAACAATTCTAGGCATTTGGCGAGAATGGAGTAGAAAGAGAATATTACCTCCATATTTCTTCTGCATAAGTAGCCATTTACCATTTGACTTGTGCTAGCGAAAATATATTCCTTCCACAACCATTTAAATCAATATCTCTTTTTGGTAATTAAGAAATGATATTGGAGACTAGGAAAGATCTTAATGTAATGAGATTAAAAAGAATTTAAGTTAATCTATTAACCTAAATATTGTTATAGAGAAGAGAGTAACTCCTTTCTTATAATGCACCATGGGAGGCAGGTACAGATTCCATAAATAAAATCAGATCTAATAAGCATTTAAAGAAATAAAAAAAAATTGTTTATGGACTTTTCGCTATACAATTTTAGACTCTTTATCTAAAAGAGCACTATTTTATGGACCTTGCACTATACAATATTAAACTCTTTAACTAAAAGAGCACTAATGTTGTTTATGGACTTTGCACTAGACTCTTTATCTAAATGAGCACTATACATGAACCTAAGTTATCTAGTTGAAAGAATAACTTCGGCGTAAATCACATGTGGACAGACATTTGTCGACGCATTTCGAACCAACCAGTGTGGTTCATCGTCAGGACAAGTTGAAGAAATAGATCCAGCTTTGCATGCTAAATAGTCTAAGCAGAGCCTCCAACGGCTATCTTGATCAACGGCTAATTTTGACTTAGGGACCACAATCAAAAAGTCAAATTGATAATTTAATGGAGTTAGTTATCATACCTTAAATTATATAAAAGAAAAACTCATAGATGTTGCTTA
>APFE030873232.1:7794-20583 GCA_000404065.3 Pinus taeda
TTCCTATTTGAGCTTAAGAGGAGAGATCACATACCTTTTTGGCCTCATTGGGGAGTGAGTGAAGCTTTTCAAAGTAGAGGAGACTTCTTGTTGGACCTTGGGAGGAGCTTGTACAGCGTCAAGGCAAGGTTGTAAGGTTCTTCTCCTTTTGAATTAATACAATCAAGCTCATTTTTCTCAACAAGTATCTCATGTTATTTGTTTCATGGACTCCTTGACTTTCATGTTAAATATGTTTTATAATATTGGTTATTTAGGTGCTATTTAATCGTTTGCCTTGATTGTGCTTGTAGGTTTGCAAAAAAGGAACTTACTTGGATCAAAGGAGCGAAGGCATCTCCAAACTTGCGTTGGACATGAGGTAGGCCTTAAAACACATTTGTTTTCCATTATTTATAAAGCGCATTTAGAGAAAGATAGTGTCTGGTTGGTTTGTTTGTCATTAGGTCTTCATTAGATTCTAGGAAGGTCTGTCTTGTCTGCAAGATCGACTCATTCCGCGTGACAGTCCTACTTGAGCTTTTGGTGTTAAAGATATCGATCCTCCTCCTGCAATGTAGTTTGCAAAGACTGGGAAATGGTCTTTATCATGACCCTGACTCTTGCATTTAGTGCACCACACCTCCTCGCGCACCTCTGGTCAAACCGTCCTGTCTTGCTTCAGACTTTGCATCTCAAGGAATAGGGTTTTTAGCTGCGCAAGGATCTGCTGAACTCCTAGATTTGGATCTTGCATCGGGGTTTCATGTAGCCTCGTGGCAATCTCCAAGGCCTTTGCTTGAGTTGTTATCTTTTGCTGTGACAGCGCACTCCTTAAGTGTGGTGGTAGCGAAGCTACAAACCATTCACAATGTTTTCCATCTATCAAATTCATGTTGGCTTCATGGATTGTACACTTCAACCTCTTATCTAATTCCCAAGGCATCTCACCTGGTTGCATCGCGATTTCTTTGAATCCCACAATCGACTGCGCCTCAGATTTAGGCCTATTAAATTCTCTATTCAATGCTGCATGGATATCTGCCACTCCAGCCTTTGGGTTTTCATTAGAGTACTTAATATACTAGGTTAGCGTGCAATATTGCAAAGCACTAACCATTAAATTCTCTATTCAATGCTGCCTGGATGTCTGCCACTCCAGCATTTGGGTTATCATTAGAGTACTTAATATACCAAGTTAGCGCGCAATCTTTCAAAGCACTAAACAGTGTCGCCTTCTTTATATGATCTTATGTAACACCTTGAGCTTCCCATACAGCCCTCACAAAGAACTAGAATTGGTATAGGTCTTCATTTCCTAGGCCTTTGAACAAAGGCACCTTCACTGTATTTTCCATATTGAACTGCGGTGGAGGTGGAGGTGGTATGGGTGAAGTTGGAGGTGGTGTTGGCAGAGATGGTATTCGTGGGAATGCTTCTCTTATTAACTGAATATCACTTCGCGAACAAACCTTCGCTATCTTCTCTTCGTTACCTCGCGAAGGTGAAATCAAGGGTCTATACTTTAGACCCTTTTTTCCATCGTTCCTGTAATTTTTTTCACTTCATGTAGTCCTGAACATCAAGGTAGTTTCAAAACCCATTTTTCGCACAATAGCATTTTAATCCAGGTATTCAAAGATTTTATGTACTTACGTCATGGTCCTTTGAAAAAATGTCGCTCTACCTCACTGTAGTTGACTAAGGTGTCGACCGCGAATTTAGTCACAAATCCTCTTATGATGTGATCGAGCCAATGATCGACAATGCAGGTGATCTTATCCTCTGACACTTCCAACCTTCACACTAGCTCTGGGGTCCACACAATAGGACCGTCAAGTTTCCACCTTCCTTGTCTATCTGCTAGCTTCGCGATCCACTCGTATAGCTCAATAGGGAAGGAGCAGAAAAAAATCTCGTAGATCTCTGTGTACAGGTATCTGTCCAACCACTATTCCTTTGTCAGTCATGGGTTCATGTTCTCTTACACCGCGAATTCGTTGATCTTTCTATCCAACCAATCTCGAATCTCCTTCTTATTTGGATTCCAGTGATAAGACATCACATCTCTTATGCAGATTCCAGTCCCAGCAACGAAACCATTTGTTAGCTTGAGAGGGCCTGACCCAAGTTCAGTGTTAATTAGCCAAACAAATCCCTACACTACTGGCCCTTTTGGCATTAGCCTACGGAGCACGGAACAAAGTATCACCCAAAGTAGTATGGGGGGGTGCTGGAACCAAGTTTCTGCACCTTGAGATGGTTGTGATGTCATTTAAATCCTTTTATCTCTGCCTTCGGGCAGGTCGCTTTGCTGTAGGGCTTGTAAGACTAGCCTTCTATTCCAACCTTCAATACCTCCGTGAAAGGGTACAATCGACCTTCATGCAACCCTAATATGCTACTCAGGTACTTTAGCGCTGCTAGAGCAGTAGTTCGTATAAATTCCCCTATTAATCTAAGTGATTTTCTTATCTTATCAAACAGTTATAGTTAACATCACGTAACCAGATATTTGTAATTGCGTTCAATTATTCAATGTAATTGCAGTCATTCGCACATCATATAAACATAATAAAGGAAATTCATACATAACATATCAAGATGCAATAACAGAACGAAGACTCAGAAATTGCAGAATATTTCTCTTTATTAATATCTTCCAAGTGTTTACAGACTTTGTTCACCCTACACACACAGCTGTAGGGGTCCGCGCACTCACCTGCAGACTTCTACCCTAGGCATCTGTGCACTCAGTTGCAGAGCCTCTACCTATGCTAAAGCCCAAGACTTATACTTCTTCTTCAGAGCTATCACTCTATTACATGATCTGCCATTGTCTCTTTTCCCTTTTTAAACTACTTAGAGCTTAGCTCTTTTTATACAATCCCATGGTCTGCAGACCATGGGTAGGTCTCTTACAGCCGACTTTACTTTACAAAACTAAGGGCGGAATATCCTTTTTGACACATAACACCTTCTCACTCCACAACCACAAAATGCAGAGTCTTTATAATTATATTAGAAAAATTGACTTAAACATGGTCTTTTAGCCCCAAAACTACCCTTGGGGGATCCCGCTCCCAACATCTATGTGTATGTTGTTTTATTTATAGTGCTATTGTGTGGTATATTAGTAACAACTTAAAGATACTAAATAATCTAAAAATTTCATAATATTGATTAACCCCCCCCCCTCTCATTATTATCGTTGTTTCCAATAATTGGTATCACAACAAGTTCCTTCTGGAATAGTTTAACCATTGGAAGGTAGATATTAAGGGACATGGTTAGCCACGATGGATTTTCCCCATATGAAAAACCATTATTGAATGGATCACATTATGCAATATGGAAGGTAAGAATGAAGTTTTATCTAATGGCTCTTGTCTTGGATGTATGGAAATCTATAGTGGATTGAAAGAAGAACAATAAGTATAATACAAAATCCATGAAGGCAATCTTGAGTAGGTTGTCTAAATCAAATTTTTATAAGGTGATTCATTGTGAAACCAAAAAATAAATGTTATATAATCTAAAATGTATATGTTATGTAGATTACCTTCACACTGCATATGAAATGATGGTAGAAAATTCATCTCAGAAGGAAGAAGTACACAAAGAATCAAAGAAGATTGAAAATCATGACTACTCAAGTGATGAACTAGATGATGAAGAAGATCGCCTAGTCATGAATGCTAAAGTTGTTGATCATCAAAATAAAAATTCATATTCAAAGGATGAATTTGAAGGTGATAAAGATACAAAAGAAGTTCAATCCATAGGTACACTACTATTATGTTGTAATTGTAGAAGAATAGTTCATCTTTCTTTTAAATGTTCGTATGCAAGTTTAGAAAATGGTAGTGATAGAGAAGAACATGAATTTGAGATAAAACCTTATGACGATGAAAAATAAAGATGTATCTCGTCTAAAGATAGTAGTAGCTATGCATCTCATACTGTTGCAAAGGAATCTCCACTCATGAAAATGGAGGCTCAATACATTGAATCAGAAAGATCATATGCAAAAGAAGAAGATATAGTTTAGAAGAAAAATTATCTCTACTTAAGAATAGATAGATTAAGAGGCTTATAGAAACAAACCAAAGATAAAATTATTTTTTGCGAGAAAATGAGAACAAGGAACATGATCTTGATGAATTATGGAAAACAATTGTTATCCTGAAGACCTAGCTAGAAGAAGCTAAAAGAGTGGAAGAAGTGATGAAAGGCGATTAGAAGATAATAGAATATCAATGTGTGAAATTAGAAATTGAGAATGTTTCCTTGAGAAACGATCATAAAAATGAAAATAACTAGATGAAGTTTAGAAGGAGTTCTGAAATGTTGGATAATATACTTAGCAACCAAATATCTATTTATGTTAAAAAAGGAAATTATTATCATGAAGTGGTCAAGGAAGAATCAATTGCAAGGAAATCAAAGACAGAAGAGTCTAAGAGCTATGTCAACATTATTGAAGGAATCAATAGCCATTCAAACCAAGTGAGTAACACAACCAAAAATCAGCAAATAAATCACTGAACCAGCCACACAAATAGCAGGAAAGACGGTGATGATCAACTACAACAAAGTCATATCAGTCCCACTAGTAGAGATGGAGCAAGGAAACAATAGAAATAAAGGAAGTTTAATAACAAAAATTTGAACAACTACGAAAATGAAGTGAAAAATAAATAGGAGCCACATCCCCCTCAAAAAGACAATCAACAAAAAATTAGAAGAATTTTTCCTTAAAGGTTGCTTCCTCCCAGATACCAAAGTATTTTCTATGGATATTACCTTTCCTATAATATATTTCACCATAAGGAAATGGAATATAAATATTATTCAAGAAATCAAAATATTATGAATAAAAAGCAAGAGATAATCTAAGATCTCAAAGAATGAGTATGTGAGCAATAAATCTTGAGGGTATGATAAGAATGTTGAGAAATCTAGGGCATATAGATTAGGTGATTTATCTTACTTTGATAACTGCTTGTGATGTATCTTAAAATTAACTTAATTAAATTCTTATTTCACTTATTATTATTAGTGTTCCTAATCATCAAAAAAATACCAAACAATGAAGAACAAAAGACAAGAGGAAAAAACATATAAGCAATCAACCAGGGTCAAAACCTTTCCACTTGAGAGGAAAACCCAAAAGAACTCTTCTCTTCTTATATAACTTCAAATGAAAAATTCCAAGACCTATGACCCTTGACTAAGACCAAGTCAAACTTCTTGATATATTTCCTTCTCGCAAAGTCAAACCAAGTCAAATTGCCTTATAGCAGCTTCAACTTCTCCTTTTTCAAGCCTGCAACTTGACTGCAACTTCGGCCTCTCTTCCTGCAATTCTTGGCCTACCTGCAACTTCTGAAATTTTCATACGTGTGGGCAATTTGGCCTTCTCCTTTCTTCTCTTGACTTGATTTATTCTTCTTGATAATTTGACTTGCCAGGGAAACCTCTTTTGTCCCAAAACTCAGCTCTTGTTGATGATTGCAATTTTGATTTTTTAGCTCCTCTTCACACATGTGACAGTGATGACCCAAAAACAATCCAAAATTATTTTATTTTCTTCTCTTTATGCTTCCTCCTTATTTTCTTGGTGATGAGGATTATTTATGTCTTCTTAAACTTTTGTGATGTTTCTTGGATGCCTTCAAAAGTGATCTACTATCCTCATATATGTATAGGATTATAGTCCTAGCTTATAGGCCTACATGTCACTGTCGCTAGGCTAACTTGACACTTGGGAAGGCCAACTTGTCTTGGAGAATTATGACAAGGTATTGGAGGGTCTTTGACTCTATTTTTTACTCAGATAAAATTTTATTTACAATGTGTAACATGCCCACAAGGGTCTCTTATACATGAAAATGACTCAATTGACTTGTAGACTCAATGACAAGCCCTAGAAGCACTCAATGGGTGCTTGACCTATAAATCAAATAACCTTGAGCATGAAACCCATGCCTCAAGAATAAGAATAATAATTTTATTCATTACATCAATTACATAAAATCATGATTACACATGTAATATGAAGACCGGACTTAGTTACATATTTCAACATTCCCTGTTAAGTAGGGATGTATTCATAATCCATACAAGGTACTTGGAAATTATCAAACTGAATAATTTTCATATGAAGAGTTGGATTGGTAAGCCATCTCATAAGCTACTTCCTTAGCTTATTCCAGTGCATCTGAGTCATACCAACCAACATTGTCACATTGCAAGGCCTTGACTAGCAACTCTATCTCTCCACAAGATCAAAGCACAATGCTATAGTGACCAATGACTAATGGACACCATCGTAATTGTCTCTCAAGGCACATACCCCACCTGAGTGTTCACAGGGTATGTCCTTTTAGGACAATTCCTATCTTGGAATAACACATCCTCAAGGAATTTCCTCTTTGAATACTCTTACATATTGGATGCCCTACCACATCCTTAAAGAGTATCAAAATCAATCTCAAATGCTTACCTAATCCTCCACTCTTTCTTCACAATATGAAGACAAGAATGAAGTGTCTATCTCTCCCTCTCAACTAGGTAAGATATATTCATTCTTATAAAAGGAATATACCCAAGCTACCTCTTATCCAGGGACATGTTACCAACAACAACTATCTGATCTTTGGTGGAGATCATAGTACCATCAACTTATTGTATGGATACTCCTTTCTATGTCATGAAGCCTTCATCTTCTATATTTTTCTTCGTAGGGCATCAACCATCCATCACTTTCCTTCAACGAATCATAGGGTTTACCCAATAATCATGTCATCCTTCTTTCTCATTGAAAAGTGATCTTCTATTCCATATCTAGATTTTCTACATACAAATACCTCTTCCAATTCATGTTACTTTTAAGATATTCCATCCATTCTTATGAGTAATAGTTGTAGGTGACATCTACAACTCCATTTCGATAGCCCTGTATCAACCCAACGAGATGTTGTTCAAAAATCAAAATGAACATCAAATCAAAGTTACCTTTTATGATTGAATTTAATCATGATATCTTCTTAGTTAATGATCCAGGTGGATATTGGTGGCCACCCACCTATTCCACTTGGACCCCTACCATTGTTTCTTTTAGTTTCCTTAATTGTAGCACAATTTACTATTTTGGCAGTTTTTTGTGTCCTAAACTTGAGGAGCAGTTTTGACGCCATAAACAACATTTTTTTAGAAAACGAGAAAATGAGAGTGTTTGCCTCTTGTTTGTAGTAAAAATTATATTCCTTGGATAGATATTTCTAATGAGGTATCATATGTGTCAAACAGATATCGTATGCCAAAGTTACAACACCGAGAAGTTGATGTACCAATTTACCCCAACGGGGCCCACAAACTTTTGGTGCTTCATCTCCTAGGGTTAGGTTTTTGGATGTTTATGGTTTTTCATCATTTTTCAATAATAAATAGGCCTTCAAGCCTCATTGTAACAAATTTCATAGGCATGTAACTGCCACATCTCTTCTCAAAGATAAGCTACCATCGCCCGAGCTAATTTCTTTCCATCTTGCATGTAAACAATTTTCAGTATTTTGTTATCAATGAATTGAAGTTAAGTTTTCCATGTACCTCTATGTTTTTGTTTAAATATGTATTTCATTTCGTTCCTAAATAAATATGGATCAGTTGTATCAGATTTATTTTATCTTTCTTTGTTTTTCTATGCATGTCCCCAACGAGGTCGAGGTATAAGGAGTTAGGGCTTGAATTGGTTGAATCTTTGCAAGACCGGCCTCGCCGATCCTGACTGCCTCCCATGGCGCAAGAAAATAAAGATGATGGAGTAGGAGATACCTTCAAAATATTGCTAAAAGAAGCCCTCGAGTGACAAAGGAATGCAATGATGGACAACTTTTACTAGATCCTTCAGCAGATGCCCACAAGTGAAGCATCTTCATCCAATAACAACTCCAGAGCAACCACTCTCTTCAAGGTACTAGTCAACTTTTACATTCCCATATTTGAAGGCTATAAAGATGTTGACATCATATATAGATGGTTAATTGTATTGGAAGGATATTTTTCCATTCATAATTTTTCCAATATGGAAATGATCACTTTTGCACTCTTCAAAGTCGCCCCCCACATCAATGACTGGTGGGAAACCTACTGTGACCAGAGGGACGAGAGAGAACCCTCATTGTTTTCAGCCACAGCCACTTGGAATTCTTTCTGAGATGCCATCAAAGAATAGTATTATCATGTTGGTAACTATGAATATAAATACATAAAGTGGGCCACACTACGGCAAGGAAGGGACCAAGACCTACCATAGTTCAAAAATATTTTTCATACCCTTCACCCAAAGTTGGGTATCAAGGATTATGAGCGTAATATGGTACTCAAGTACTGCAATTGTATACACAAATACATCCAGGATGACATGGAGTTCCTAGGCATATCCTCGCTTGGCGTTTCCTATCGATACGTTGTCAAGATCGAGCAAAAATTTAAACAGAAGAAGTGAGACTTTGGATCTGTGAATCCAAAGCAAGAGAAAGGCACCCCCAAACCATAGAATAAAGGAAAAATCCAAGGTGATGTGACTCTAGACAACCTGTAGAATCCATAAGAAAAGAACAACACCACGAAGACAAAGAAGGACATAAGAAAGTGGTGTTAGTTCCATAAGAGCCCCACACACAACATAAGTGAGTGTAGAGCCAAGCAATCATTGGTGGCTAAGTTGAAGGCTTCAGAGACAAATGCATGTTCTAACTCTGAGTCAAAACCCAGCAAGGGGAATGAAAAAGGGAAGCATATTATTGATGTAGATCGTAGAACCATTGTTGACACCACCAAGATCGAGAAGATTGATCTCAAAGATCTAAAGGAAGGGGAGCATCTCTTCCACTCATGGATGTGGGTGAAGGTGATCCGAATTTAAAGAGGAACGCAAAAAATTATAGATATAACCATAAATATGGAGATGCAACAGAAATAAAACTTCCTTTCATTAATATCAAATAATGAAAAATGCTTACAAACAGAATGGAAATGAGACTAGCTCAGGTAATGGTAACTTATCTCTGAGAATAGATGTGGCAGCTACATGCCTCTGAACTGAGTTAATTAAAATGAGGCTCAAGGACATTTTTATTATTGAAAAATAGGAGAAAACCCTAAAAAACCAAAACCCTAACCCGAGGAGATGTAACACCAAGAGTTTATGGGCCCTGTTGGGGTTAGTTGGGCAGTGAACTTCCTGGGGTCGTAACTTGGTCATATTATCTCTATTTGACATGCATGATACCTCATTGGAAATATCTCTTCGAGGAATACAACTAAAAACATGATTTCAATGAAATTTCCCAGAAAAATATTACCAAAAAAAACCTCATTTATGGCCTCAAAAAGGCTCTGGAAGTTCAGGGCCTGAAAAACTGCCAAAAATAGTAAATTGTACTACAATTAAGGGGAAAAAAAAACTGACAGAACAATGGTGAGTGTCCAAGTGGAATAGGAGGGTGGCCACCAATATCCACTTGGATCATTCCTCCCCCCTTAGGAAGCAATGGTATCCATTGTGTTGAGTTCCTCCATGAGATGAGGAAATTTCTGCTAAACTTGGTCCCTAGTGAGCCATTTTCCTTGGTGCAGGAATTGGTTGGCTTTGACAACTCGATATAGTTGGATCTTCTACTGGAAAGTGTTATTTATTTGCATGTCCATGATCTGATCAGTTGCAAATTTTTCCATGTAGTTTGGATTTAACTTTGTTGGTGTCAGTTGTTCTGCAATGTCGAATGTGTCTAGTAATGGTGGAGAGTATGGCCGAAGGCGATCCACATTGAACATTGGGTGTAGGCCAAGGAATGGGGGAATGTTGAGCTCAAAATCATTATCTCCCACAGCCTTGGTGATGGTGTATGGCCCATATCAAAGTGGGCTAATCTTGTGGTGGGTTCTAGCGAGGCGCTCCTTCTGCAAAAGTAGCCAAACTTTGTCGCCCACCTAGAACTTGTGTGGCACCCAATGTTAATTATGTCACTACTTGTACTTAGCATTGGCTTTTTACAATATGTCATGAACCTGTTGGAAAATGTGTTGAATGTGCTCAATTAAGTTATTTTCCTTGTCGACTTTGGACTAGACATGCCCGAATCTTCCTGAGTCACTACAAATGATATGGCCACATCAATGGGACATAGTGGTTGGAATCCCAAGCCCACCTGAAAAGGGTTTTGGTTAGTCAAGTTGTGGAGAGCCCAGTTGTAGCTATGCTGGACATAGGGGAGGCTCTCATCCCATGTGTGTGGATGCTTTGAGTTGTACATGCGAAAATGTGTACGATCATCATGTTGACAGTCGTTGTCTAGCCATCAGTTTGGGGATGGAAAGATGTGGACTTAGTGAGCTTGGTGTCCAGCATCGACTAGAGACTGGACCAAAATGTACTGAGGAACCTACTATCCTGATCTAAGATGATAGACTGTGGGATCCCAAATTGTACCCACACTCATTCAAAGAAGAGTTTAGCAGTGGCTTCTGGTTTGATATTCTTCTTGCAGGCCGCCATAATGGCCATCTTCAATAATTTGTTGATGACCGCAAAAACACAGTCATTTCCATGCTTAGTAGAAGGAAGGCCTGACATGTAATCCATGGATATGGATTCCCAAAGTCGACTAGGGGTAGGAAGCGGAGTATGGATATGGATTCCCAAAGTTTGGAAATGACGGAGGCAGTGTAGGATCTGACGTACTTCCCGACATTCGTTGAAGATTCTGCCAATAAAAATACTTCTGCAGTACTGCCATCATTTTCTCAACCCTGAAATGCCCAGCGGCCTGACTATAGTATGCTTCCCAAATCATCTCTGCATGCTCATTTTAAGGAATACAAAGGTGTCCCATATGGCATAACAGAGCATCCTGGAGGTGAAAATATGGAACTTGCTGACCCTCCAAGAGCGTATGGTATGTGTGGTCGAATTCTGGGTCGCTTATGTAGAGAAGTGGCCAAACAGAAGTCTCATGTCCACAAGAGTTGGGCACGGTGGTTAACGCCATGATTGGTGGTCAGCTGAGGCAGTCTACAACATTATTTGTGTTGCCCTTATTGTACTTGATATTCAAATGGAACTATTGTAGGTATGTGGACCACTTTTGATGATGATCATTCTGCAACTTCCATTGCATCTGTATGAACTACAGGGGTCGATGGTCTGTGTGGATGACCGTTTCCTTCCCTAAAATGTAATGATTCCATTATCGGTAGACCTGCATAATGGAATACATCTCTTTTTCATAAGTGGGATACTTCCAGACTGTGTCTGAAAGTGTATCACTTTGATATGCCATTGGATGCCCCTATTGAGTAAGGACTGCCCAAATAGCATAGTCAAAGGCATCTGTCTTGATCTCAAATGGTTGTTGCAAGTCTGGTAATGTGAGCATTGGTGCAGAGTAGAGGCGATGTTTCAAATTTGTGAATGCCTTCTATTGAGATTCATATCAAAAGAATTTTTCTTTCGCTCCCCCTTTGGAAACTTGACTGAAGGGCCAAGTTATATGAGAGAACCCCAACACAAACCTGTGATAGAAATTGGCAAGACCCAGAAAGGTGCAGAGCTCTGTCAAAGTGGTTGGGGCTGGCCAATCCTGAATGACTTGCATCTTGGCTAGATCCACATGCACCCCTCGTTCATCAATAATGTATCCCAGATACTGAACCTGGTTCATGCCAAAAGTGCATTTCTTCAAATTGGCAAACAGCTTGTGTTGTCGCAGTGTTTGGAGAACCTGTCGAATGTGATGGAGGTGCTCTTCCCAAATCTAGCTGAAGATCAGGATGTCATCCAAGTATACCACTACAAATGAGTTGGTGAATAGCCGCAAGATGGCATTCATCAACCTCATGAAGGTTGCAGAAAAATTTGTTAACCTTAAAAGTATAACCAACCATTCGAAAAGGCCCTCCTTGGCTTTGAAGGCAGTCTTCCACACATCGAAGGGTTCGATTGGTACCTGGTGATATCCAGACTTCAAGTCAATCTTGCTGAATTATTTTGCCCCCTTGAGTTGGTCTAGAAGGTCATCAATTCGTGGGATCGGGTACCTATTCTGGACAATGATCTTGTTCAACGCCCAATAGTCAATACAGAGTCTCCAAGTCCCATCCTTCTTCTGTACCAACACGATCGGGCTCCCACAAGGTGATGAACTCGCCAATTGTGACCTTTCTGTAGTAGCTCCTGAATTTTCCTCTTGATTTCATCATTCTCCAAAATGGAGTGCCAATAGATTGGTCCATTAGTTAACAACGCACCTAGGGTCAAATTGATGGAGTAATTGACCTAACAATGTAAAGGCACCTCTGCGGGGGAGGTGAAGATGTCCTCGTACTCCTCCAGGAACTTGTCCATTTTTTGTTGCCATGTAGAGGGGCCCTATCTGGAGGTCGTGGCCACCGTATTCTTCTTTCCTTGGGGGCATATCATCAGGAAAACAAATTTCCTAGTTTTCTAAATGAGCTTATTGCATTGTTTTGCAGTAACCAAAGAGATGGTGGTAGGTGGTGCTACCTCTAGTATCTTCTACAACTTACTTCCCAAGGTAACAATAACAACACAAGGCCTTGACTCACACACATCATCTTGCTTCCACAAGTATGGTTGACCTAATAATACATCACAAACATTGTTAGGCCCCTATACTACTAGTGTAACCCCTTATTGTTATTAGTACAACCCCCTTATTATATTGTTGTACCCATGTAGTCCCCATATTTTTATTATTGTGCCCCATAGAAGCCCACTATTGT
>APFE030873232.1:23058-59849 GCA_000404065.3 Pinus taeda
CCCATATTGTTATTATTGTGCCCCATAGAAGCCCACTATTATTATTATTGTGCCTTTACATTATTATTGTTATGTCGGCTCTGATTATATTATGACCCTTAGACTCTTATATATAGAAAGGAGGTCTTATCATTTGTATCATCTAAGAATTGTTCATTTGTGTAATGTAAAGGAGGTTGCCCCCTTGAAGAGGCTTATTTCTAAAGCGTTGATCTATCTTTTCTATATTTTTGTGAGCTAGTTTCATAACAAACATAAAGGGGAGAAATGTCACATAATACCTCATCTGTGAAGGGCTTGATGTTGTATGGAAGGCAGCATTGTTGGCTCACACATAGATCCCGTCCTTGGTGAAGCCACCCAATGGTGTACGGTTGTGCATATGAAGTGGTCGGTAAGCCCAACCGCTTCACGACCTCTACTGTAATGAGGTTCTTTTGGCTCCTGTTGTCGAAAATGAACTGTAGCGGGGAACCCTTTACCCACATCTGGGAGTGGAAGAGATGCTCCTCCTCCTCTAGATGTTCGGGTTCCTCCTTTTGGATCTTTGTGGTGGTGATGGTGGTGTTGGGCTCTGCATCAATAATATGCTTCCCTTTGTCATTCCCCTTGTCAGGTTTTGACTCAGATTCAGAACATGCATCTTATTCTAGAGCCTTTAGCTCAGCCACAAGTGACTGCTTGGCCTGACACTCACTTTTGTTGTGGGTGGAGCTCTTATGGAACTCACACCACTTTCCCATGTCCTTCTTCAGCTTCACAGTGTTGTCCTTTTCTTGTGGCCTTGGTGGGTTGTCTTGGGTCGTCCTGCCTTGGCTTTGTCCTTTGTTCGGTAGTTTGGGAGGAACAATGGTGGGGGTCCAAGTGGAATAGGTGGGTGGCCACCAATATCCACCTGGATCAGAAGGGGTCTCCGCTGCAATTCATTATCGACAAGGAAAGTAAAAATATCGTCATCTCAGTAGAGGTTATTAAGAGGTTGGGCCTATCAACCACACCACACCTGCATCTATACACCATCAAATGGGTCCACCAATGAAGAGATCTTCGTGTCAGCCAGCAGTGTCATCTTCCCGACAACATCAAACCCTTCACGAATGAGGTATTGTGTGAAGTTTCTCCTCTTAAAGTTTGTGATGTAATCTTAGGCTAGCCATACTTGTGGAAGCATCATGTTATGTATGAGTTGAGGCCTCGCACTATTATTATTACTTTGGGAGTAAGATATACATAATACCAAAGGTAGCCCTGCATATCACCATCTCTTTGATCTTTGGTAAGCAGTGCAGTAAGATCATATCCCAGACCAGGAAATTTGTTTTCTCTTTGATTCATTCTCAAAGTAAGGGAAATATCATGGCCACGTCTGGCATGGCCCCTGAAAAGGGTTTCTTTGCACAGTAGAAGTAGGTGGATAAAGTCATGGAAGAATACAGGGACATCCTCTCCTCACCCACAAGGTTACCTTCGCACTGTCAGGTTAAGCATTTGATCGATCTAACTCTAGGGGAACCTATACCCCATGGGCCAATATACCATC
Source organism: Pinus taeda (assembly GCA_000404065.3). NCBI lineage: Eukaryota > Viridiplantae > Streptophyta > Pinopsida > Pinales > Pinaceae > Pinus > Pinus taeda. Next base: position 24,599 of record APFE030873232.1, read on the forward strand.
ACTCTATTATGGAAAATGAGGAAATCAAGCAGCAGATCTAGGAGTTGTTGCAAAAAGGGCACATTCGACCAAGTTCCTCACCTTATGGGAGCATTATTGTACTTGTACAAAAGAAGAATGGGACTTGGAGACTGCATTTATTATTGGACACTAAATAAAATCCTATCAGGAACAAGTATCCAAGCCCACAGATTGATGACCTTCTTGACCAATTCAAAGGGGCCAATTATTTCAACAAGATCGATTTAAATTTTGGTTATCCCCAGGTTCTAATGGAACCCACGAATGTATGGAAGACCGCCTTCAAATCAAAAGAGGGACTTTTTGAGTGGTTGGTCATGCTTTTGAGGTTGACATATTCCTTTCCAACTTTTATGAGGTTGATGGATGGCATCTTGCAACCCTTTACCAATTACAATAACATGTAACAATTCATATGTAATTGAGAATGCAAACATATAGAAATAATGTTTTGTTGGAGAAATTATAATAGATAAAATATCTAAGAGCAAAATTACAAGAACAAATCCAAACATATTTTGAAAGGCAATGGTAGAAAATGAAAATGATAAGAATTTCATCAACAAATTAGTGTTCACGTAGGTCAGGAACTTTGGACAAGTTAGCAAGATTGAAAAAGTCAACAAGTCAGAAGAACAACCTATAAAATTAGGTGAACAATGCTGATTGAAAAAGTTGATATACAGAGGAAGAAGGAGAAAGAAATAACCCAACACATCCAAAGACTACATCAAAATACTTAAGGTGTAGTAAAGACAGGTCCATAGGAATATGAGACAGAAAAAATACAACAAGAAATATGGTGTTCAAGGAAAGCATGCCAAATTAAGGTTGACAAGGAGAATCACACATAAAAATAAGCATAAGGGGAACCTAGAATAAATAAAACGATAAAGCAAGAAATCATGTGTTGAAAAATGAGAATTAGGAGTACTACTCATCAAAGGAAATGTCAATTTAGGAGAAGTTGTGAGATGGAACAACATCCAAGTTTTCTGAATTTGTCTTAATTGTTTCAAGAGAAACATTGGGGAATCATAGGTCTAAGGGAAGCCTTGAATATACAAATATTAACAGATATCATAGATATAAGGAAGCACTTGTTCAAGGGGAACTGTAAAATAAAATAATATTTATCAACATGAGTAACACATGTTTAGGGGGATTATACTACACTATAAGAATAAAGAAATGGAAATTTTGTAGACCTTGCATGTTTGGTCTCATTTTATTTGGTATAAGTGGCAGAAATTAAAAAAATTCAATTGCCATTGCATCAACAGTCTTGTTATATTGACCCAGAGGGAGAATTTTTCTTTTGGAACAACCATTGGTGTGTTGGTGTATTGTTGCATTGGTACAACATATAGCACTTCATATCAATATTTAAAGCACATGCAAAAATAGGTACAAAGCAAATCTATTAGATATTGGGCCCTTGTACAATTTAATAAATTGGTACCATACCTTTGGAACCAATTGGTACAGAGGACACAATTGGTACAAAACATAGCTGGGAGAGATATTTTAGTCTAAAATTTGGAAAATTGGTGCACTAATTGGTACAAAGCATAGCTTGAGAGGATGAGCAACCCCACATCAATTGCTATCAGGAATGAAAAGGGGGAGATATTTACATATCCCTTTCCATTGATGTTATATGGGGAGAATGAGTAGACATTAGAGCTAATGAGTATACTTCAAAGCTAGGGGGAGAATAAATAGACTGACAAGGGGAGTCAAGCTGAAGCCCATCAATGACTAACAATTTTTGGTGTTGTTGCCATCAATGCCAAAGAGGAAGATTATTGAGTATGTTGGTAGATGTTTGATTATGTGTTGTCGTTGATGTCAAATTCAAGAAGCATGATGCAAAGCATGTTGTCATTGATTTCAATAGTGTTGATTTGTGTTGTCATTAACATTGTTGAGTTTGTTATGAAGGATGAAATTGTAGTTTGAGTAGCATATCTTTATAGGAAATTTTTTCTATACTCTCTTAGTACAAATATGCATGAATGATGTATGGTTGGATAACTTGTCTTGATACCTTTCCAAAAATATATGGCACTTCTCCTAACTCCATGAAAATGAGGAGAAACACAAAGTTGAAGTGAAGCAGTTAAAACAACTTAAACACTTGGTTGAATTTTAAGTTTTTGAAATATTTGGGCCTCATTACATAATTTTGGGCTTCACAATAGTATCTATGCTCATCGATTCTACCCCGACATCTGGGCATTCGAGGTTGCACCAAGGCAACCACTTAAGAAAAGACGTGGATCTATATTTCTTCGTATAATCCTGCAAGTGGACCCCAAACATGTGGCAATATAGGTGGTGCTAGGTGGCAAAGAGGTGATGTGGTAGCATGACAAGTTGACATATGAAACTTGTTTTTGGAGCTTTTAGGTGACCAATTGAATAGGTGGAAGGTACCCATACACGTGGAAGCAACAAGGAACACCACATGGCATTATGTTGATTTGGAAAATGGCATGGAAGGCTATTTGGTGGTCTTGGGATTTGAACCAAATGAGTGGTTTGGAAAATGTTTTCTAGGATATTTCGTTTCATTCAAAATAGCACTGAACCAGAAAAATTTTCCAGAATAATATATCAACTCTATTGGGTCTCTTACTTGGGTATAAAATTTTCCAGAATAAGATTGCTTGAGTGGTTGGTTATGCCTTTCAGTCTTTGCAACACTCCAGCTACATTCATGAGAGTTATGAATGATGTTTTAAGACACTTTCTTGATGAGTTTGTAATTGAATACTTAGATGATATTTTTATATTCATAAAATCACAAGAAGAGCATGTCAAGCACGTGAGGAAAGTGTTGGATGTCTTGAAAAAAGAACAGTTATTTCTAAATATTTCTAAATGTGAATTCGAGAAAACTTACTTAGTGTAATTGGGCCAAATAGTTGGAGGAGGCGAGCTGAAGATTAACCCCTCTAAAGTTTCAATAATTGTGAATTGACCAATATCCAAATCAGTCATAGAGGTAAGGAGTTTTCTAAGACAAACGCAATACTGGAGGAAGTTCATTATCAATTTCTCTTCCATAGTCACTCCCCTACATGCTTTGACCAGTGTGAAGATTGTCTTCCAGTGGGGAGGAAAACAAAAAAATGAATTCGATGCTTTAAAATAAAAGATCAGTTCAGCCCTGGTTTTAGCATTATCAGATTTGAAACAATCATTTGAAATACAAACAGATGCAAGTGACTACGCCATGGGTGAAGTTATTTTACAGCATGGTAAGCCCATTTCATTTCATTCTAATATTTTTAATGGTGTTGTTATCAACTATTCTACATATGATAAAGATCTGTATGCATTGGTGCAAAGTGTGAAGAAATGGAAGCATTACTTAATGGGAAAAGAAACCATTATTCACACTGATCATCAACCTTTGCAATATCTGCAATCTCAAACAAAATTGCAACAATCAAAGCACTTTCGTTGGATGGGATTCTTACAGCAATTCCACTTGGTAATCAGGTACAAGAAAGGTATTTATAACAGAGTTGTTGATATCTTTTCTAGACCATTGTTAGCGTAGCTATTTTACTCAAGAATCATTATGTTTTTCCTGAAAGTTATGTTGAACAATACGCACATGATGCGGACTTTCAATAGGTATATTCAAACTTGAATGAAGGCCACCAAGTTGAGGAATTAGACTACCATGTACATGATAATATGTTGTATCATTTGGGGAAACTTTGTGTTCCACGAGGAGAGATAGGAAATCTCCCAAGGGAAGTGCACACTTCTCTTATTGCTAGACATTTCGATGCAAGTAAAACAATGGCAAATCTTCAGAGGCATTTTTACAGGCCTCGTATGCTTGAAAGTGTGTCACATTTTATCAGAGGTTGTTCATTATGTACAGTCAGTAAGCTTAGTAATAGGAAACTAGGATTGTACACACCACTTCCAGTGCCTTCACGTCCATGGGAGAACATTTCTATGGATTTTGTAGGAGGTCTTCATTTATCAAGAAAAGGTCATGATTATTTGTATGTAGTTGTGTGTAGCTTCAGAAATATGTGCATATTATTGCCTTGTAAAAAATAAATTACATCTGAACAAACAACTCAACTTTTCTTTCAAAATGTATGGGTTCATTTTGGATTACCTACTTCTATTGTAAGTGGTCGTGATTCCTGATTTGTTGGGAATTTTTGGTCAAATTTATTGAATTTGATGGACACCAAGTTGAACAAAAGTACGGCCTTCCATCCACAAACAGATGGTCAAACTGAAGTGGTTAACAGGAAAATTATTCATTTTCTAAGAGGATATTACAGCAAACATCCTAAGTTGTGGGATGAACAGTTGCATTATATTCAGCATGCTTACAACTGAGAAAAACACTCTTCTACTCTAACTTAGCCTTTTGAGGCATGTCTTGGTTATTTTCTTAACTCACCTTTAGATTTCATCATTGAGAAATATGCATTTGTAGATGGACATAGCGCCATAGATAGAGAAAATAAATTCATTGAGCAAATTCAGTTGATTCACCGAACAGTTCAAGAACTACGAGAAAAGAGTCAAGGCAAGTATAAGGCAAGGCATGATAAGCATCATGTCGGTCATCAGTTTCAAGTAGGTGATGAAGTTTGGCTTTACATTAGCAAGGAAAGGCTTCAAGGTCAAGGTAAAAATATGAAACCAATACGTTATGGTCCATTTAAAATTCTAGAAAAGATTGGTGATAATGCTTTCAATCTTGATTTTCCTTCATATATGCAGCATTATTCTGTTGTTAATGTTGAAAATTTTAGATTGTATGAGCCTCCTTTAATTCAAGATCAAGGAGAAAGTGTACGGATTCCATCGATTGAAGATTTGTCTCCATAATTTCTTGATGAGCTTCAGCAAGACACCATACTTAACAAAAGAATGAGGTCATCAAAGAGGGGAAATATTGATTATCTTCAAGTGGGTCTCAAAGGTATAAAACCATCAAAGGCCAAATAGATTGAAGAGGGGAAAGTTAGGGAACAGTACCCTCATATGTTCAATAACTGAATACAATATTTTGGGGTCCAAAAGACTTCTAGTGGGGAGGAGTGATCAGGTGCTCAAAATTATGCCCAAAAATAAAATTATAAGAATTTTGTTAAATTCAGCTTCAGATCGAAGAGCTCTTCATTCTGATTCCAATGGTGTGAACAACACTCAAATCTGAGCTTGTATGCAGGAGTTAGAGCAAGTCAAAGTTCAAGTTTCACTTGTCTAGGTGGCAGGAGGAGATGACGTGGCAAAGGTCTCATCGAATGGGGAAACGCCAAGTGGTAGGTTTCCATTGGGTACTGCATATCGCATATCGAAGAAAAAGGAAGAAGTGGCTTAAGTAATCGACCCCCAAAAGATAATTCACCTCTAGAACAAGAAAAACATTCAAAAGCTGAGAATCCTCTTGCATATATGTTAGTAAATCTTAAGAAGACAAATCTTAAGAGGAAGGTAACTAGCACTAACGAAGGAATTTCATCCAAAGAGAAAACGAAGCAAGGAAAGGTTAAGAAGTAGCCCCTTATTACTAAACCATCATCTTCCATAAGAAGAAGTGCAAGTCTCAATATAAAAATTGCATGAAAAGCATCGACAGTCCCAAAAAAAATTTGATTTAGAGAAAGAATAAATGGAACCTAGAGTTCCGTCATCACCACTGACATCACCTACAGTTCCATCATCACCGATGCTATCACTCACAGCTACTAGTCCAGTTAGAAGAACAACTCTAGAGATCAATCCTGTGCAGCAAGAAATTTATGACTATATAGAGTCTTTGGAAAGAAAAGGCATAGTTAAAAAAATGGCATCATCATCAAATCAAGGAGAAAATGAAGCAGTGCATTCTAATATCTCAGAAGAACATCAAGTTGAGGAAACCCTCAAACAAGAAATTTATGAATTAGAAATAATGGATAGACATCTAAATCAAGAGAATGAAGAAATAAAAGCACAAAATGAAATCCACAGAACTCAAAATGACAACATCCTGCTACACCTTGGTATGTAGTATAAGAAAAAAAAGAAATTGACAGCTCAAAACAAATTTCTTAAGAGGAATATTATGGTCCTGCAACACAGAATTCTGATGAACAAACTAAGGATGGCATCACTACCAGGAAATCAAGGAGGAGTAACTTGGATGTCCTTGCTCAAGTATCTGAGGAGGTTCAGTAACAAGAAGGACTCACAAATTTTGAAATTTTGCATGAGGGCATGTAATGTCTTCCGTGTGGGGGAATGTTGAACCCCATAATTGCTTCTTTTTTAAAATCCTTTTTCACTCAAATCCTTCCTTTTTGACCTTCATAACTACAATTTGGGCATCAATTTACAAGGTTGAAAGCATAGCAGGTACGTAATCATATTATATTTCATAAATGTCATTTTTCTTTATAATTTAACTTAATATCTACTTGAGCTACCGAATTACAACGATTTTGCAGCTAATGAATGCTTCTACAGCTAAGTCCAATGTTTGATAGGTTGTGGAGCCTCAGCCGAGAAACAGGGCAAATGGGTAGTTGACAATTAACTATGACAATGATTTTTTCCTATTTGCATAAGATGGATCAATGAAGAAGGCACTCTATCAGTTCAGCCAAAGGATAAGTCAACAATTGTGAAAGGCTAATCAAGCGAGCGAGGTGCAAATTTTCTGCCTCATGATTTGCTACGTTGATAGAAAATCATGAGAAAGATTACGATATATTATCTCTTTAGTTAATTACATCCAATTTCAATTAGCATAGGCATAAAGCTCTGAAATAATTTATTGCGTAAGGGTTTTATAAATATGCCTCTTAGCATGGCTAAACTAGACTTGAATTTTATTTGTAAGCACTATATAGAATATATATATATATATATATATATATATTTGTTTCGATTCCATTCTTACTGTGTGATCTCAATGCACGGATAGTTAACTTATGAAAGCTTGGTAGTGTTGCATGCTTCTCGTAGGAGGGCCCCCTCGATATAGTAAGGTCTTCGTTCATTAACAATTAATACTTGAGTTTCTATTTCCTGTAGATTTCTATCAATTCATTTGAGTAAGTGAGTTTTGATTCTTAGATATAAGATTGAGATTGTTTCTGCGAATCATTTTATTCTTCAAGTGAAGAGATATTTCAAATGCACATGGATAGAGTATAATCTGACATAGCATTAGAAGTATAATCTTTACATTGTAGTGATTTTCAATTAAGGAACTAATTCTTCTTTAAGTGAGAACATATTCGTTTGTAAATGTGATTTTATTGCAGAGAGTGATTTGATTTGTGTACAAGTGTGATTTACATTTAAGCAAGTGTTCTTTTGTGATTTTCATTCAAGCAATTGTGATTCATATTTAAGAAAATGTGGTTCTAAGAGTAATTTACATTTAAGCAGTTATGGTTTTCAAGAGTGATTTTTCATATTTAAGCAAGTGTGATTTTAAGAGAAAGAGTGATTTTATTTTAAAGTAAGTGTGAGTGTGATCATTATTCAAGCAAGTAAAGTAGAATTGATTTCATTTTGTATAAGTTACATAGCTATAGAAAAACATGTGCATTTCGATAATTTAGGTTAACTTAGGAATTGAATGAGTGACAAAGACTCCTAGCACATACAATGTACATAGACTTCATTAGTTTACTAGCCCTGGTTGATAATTCATGTAAGTGATTTAACATCAATTAAACTACCAAACAAGTATCTCTATTAGAGTCAAACCAATAATGTGTTCTTGAATCGAATATATCAGGGAACCAATCAACTACCGATATAATTATGTATCAACAATATCATAATTCTTCAATTTATTTCCGAAGGGTATTGCCATATATTTGTCATATGTCCTCTTGATTACAAGATTTCCCAGATTTTCTATCAAGCTTCAAGTAATATTGTATCCATCCAAGATCTAAGAACTCCCTCTTTCCATCTGAGGTAGATAAACTTCTTCCTTTTATTAAGTCTTTCTTTCATGTTGTCATCTAATTGAATTCTTTGATGCATACTACAAACTGCTTTCTCCTTCTTTATTTATGTTTATTAAGATTCATAAAAGTATTTGTGCTTTGACATTTTCTTCCAATTTTTCCATCTACTAATAAGGCTTAGATAATTGTTGATTTGACCTACAAACTCTATTAGAAGACTATGAAAGAATAAATATCATTAAGCAAACTACACAGACAAAATATCAACTGTTAGTAATCAAAGAAAGGAGGAGTGGAATATTAATAATTTTTAGGAGAGTCAACTCCCTCTCAATCTTGGACCTTTTCATCAACCTTTTCCTCACATCAACATGATGTCATTCCTATCATTCTCAAGAGATAGGTTTTCTTTTTACAACAGAAACAATTAGTTAGGGTTTTGTTCCTAGGGGTTTCTAACTCAAATCTTTGCTAGGATTTACAAAAACCCTAGATTATTCAATATCTAGTCTTCAAAAGTTTTCATTCTTTAAAATTGAAATTTCTATAGGTATAATAATGAATTAGTTGCAAAAACCATAGAGATGTTATTGACAATATTTCTATGTGATGGGGATCATTTCATTAATTCATCACAAAAACCTAGTCTGCATATGAAAGGAAAGAATATGAATGCTAACATATCAATTAATTCATGATTTATAATGTATCTATGCAAACCCTTTTATAGTATGTCACTCTATTTCAAAATATCATTAGCTTACTCTTTATGTTAATCCATATATGTAATTTCCTAATGACCTACAAAACTTAGTATTACATGCAATATAATTGACAAATGGTTGCAAATAAACAAAAATTATATGTACCTCTTTAATTCTTACCTTATCCAACCTCGCAGAGATATGATCTTTTAAATTTTCTTTAGATGACATGTATATCAACTTCCTCCATCATAAGTACTTTAGGTTTATGGTATTCAAATTTAGTCACAATTTCTACGGGTTCCTTCAAGAAACTATCATTGCAATGCTACAAGGACAACTCCACCAAGTGTATAGGTCATGGCTCTCTGCAACAATTTTGTATTAGGTTTAGATATTTTTCATATTAATCATAGCTTCAGACCATAATTTATGGCAGTTACCACAAGTTCAAATCACAATAGACCCATGTATCACCTTGAGTTCAAATCACCACAAACCTCTATATCACCACAGGTTCGGTCTGCTAGCACAAAATTCAAATATTTCATAGATTGATTACTACTAAAAGGAGATTGGATTTCATGAATTTGGATGTCACAAGGATGAGGCTTTATATAGATATAGACGTTAGATTTCTAATGAGCCAAAAATGTCACAGATCTCTCCTCCACGAGATAAAATTTAGATCATAAATGCATGTCACATAGATATGAGTCTTAGATATTCATGAAAAAGATTTTCCTTTACATATAACTTATGTCCTTGATTCCTCAGGTTCTCATACAAAACAAAATGTCTCATATCCCAAAAAAATGCATAAGAGATAGAAACATATAATGCCACAGTACTTGGATACAAAGAAATTTCATTTTCTTGACTACTCAAATTTCTTTTGGATGCCTTGTATTTCAAAGGTATGTTGCTATAGTAAGCTTCACCATCATAGTAAGCTTGAATGTCTCAAAGAAATCTTGCTACAAAGGATCGTATTATTCTTTTTATATCCTCTTCTTGTCTCTTTTCACTTCATCCTTCATTAGTTGATCTACATTGTTATTCGTCTTGGATATAAAATGAAATACTTCATATTTGTAAAATGTGTTATGAATCTTAGAGAAGTCTCATATAACTTAGATGCCACAGGGATATAATACCACACACAAAAAATGGATCCTCATAAGCATAATCCTTTTCATGTCACAAAGAGAAGGTGCCAATGAAATTTGTATTCCACAGAGGTTACAAAACTCACATGTCATATTTCATAGGTATAATGTCTCGGATTGCATGGTTCCATATAGTTTTGGTGTCTTCTTCTTCTTGTATTTCCAAACAGTTCTTTGTATTTCTTCGATTTGGCTTCTATATGATTCATAAAAAATATATCCACAGGTAGGATATTTGAATCACATAGATGTCTTCATATACATGAAACTTTTCGAAGTCACTACTCTATAATTATTTCTAGCTCCGGTACCATGTTGAGAAACTAAGTGTAATAGATATGATGTTTTATTCCTCTTCCTCGTTAAGTACTTGTGAATTTTAGTTGGCTTCTTATTACATATTATGTCTTGTTCATTGGGTAACTATATAAATGTGCAAAACATAAATATCACAAGAAAAACAAGAGACACCATAAATTAGGCTCCAAGCTAGGGAAAAATCCCACAAGGGGGAAACCCAACAATCCTTCTCTTATAGAATCAGAGCAAAATAAGATATCCAAGACCAAGACAAAGACCAAAACTTCCATCAAAAATTCCAATTCAAACCGTTCAAGTGACCTCGAAGGTCAAAGTTAGTGATGGTTAAATTGTCCCAAATCTAGCCAACCCCCGAAATTTAGGTCATAAAATTTCAGCCCCTGAAATTTCGGGCCTACAGTAACATAGAAAAAATCGGCCTTCAAGTCTGAAATTTAGTCAATAAAAAATATTATTCTCTCTTATTTGACTTCATTTTTATCTCCCTTGAATTTTTATTCTTGTCCTCCTTCGCATGATTCAGATGTACTTCTCATGTGCGATAGGATAGTTTCCAAAAGGGTCGAACTTTCTTCTTATATATAGATGTCGAGGAGGTCGAACAAGTGTCTCTTGGAGGCTTAGGCCAACTTGTTCTAAGGAGGGTAAAATTTTCATTTTTTGGACTTATTTACTCAACAGAAAATTCAAAATTTTGTTCTTACAAATGTCCAAATGGGACATGACTCGAGTACATTTTTCTTTGTTGGGTGTGGAGCCTGATTATCTTCTATATTCAAAGGTCTCAGCCAGATGTATACCCCAGGAAAATTGTACACCCCTCCATGTGGGGGGGTACAAGGGGATCGATCCCCCCTAGCTGGGGGGTCCGGGGGCCAGCAGTCCCCCGACGAGGGTTCAAGGGCAGCACCCCCGAAGTAAAAAATAGATGTAAAATTGCCTTGTAAAAGTCTAGTAATTTCTAGTCAATCTAGGCCATTCATTAGACGGATGATCTGATGGTAGAAGTTATGTTTAGTTTAGGGTTTTTTTCCCTAGAAGGCAACCGCTCACTATATATGAGGGAATTGTATTAGGGCTATGTATCCTTGTATTCTGAGTGTGGAAGAGAGAGGAGATTGAGAGCGAGGAGGGTGTTACAGCGGATTTGTTGTAGGTTGTATCTCTTTACTTTGTTGGATAATATAAAAAGAAGGACTAGTTGTTTCTCCGTGTACGTAGCCCAAACTAGGTGAACCACGTATATCTGTGTCTCTCTTGTTTTGTGCATTTTCTGTGTTTATATTTATGCAATATTTTATGTGTTTCATTGCTATGTAATATATAATTTTCTAACATTCTTTAACTCATAATAAATTCGTTTTATCTCTTTCTTTGACGCTATAAGCATGAAGAACATGATTTGACAAAAAATAAATATAATGATGAATATAATAAAAACATTGATGATAGTTTTACATTAAATTATGAAGACTATCGCTAGTTACAATTTTGAAAAGTTGAAGCAAAGCTCAGAACAAATCTGAATGCAGATCTAAGTTGTAGTTGACTTGAGAGCATAGAGAGTATGAGTGATTTGAATAAATCAGAACTTCACCAGTGTAGATGTGTTATGGAGTAGAATAGATTGTTGTACAGCATGTGAGAAGGTTTCCAGAGAACCAAAAAAGGGGAGGTTTATGTAGAGAAAGAGAGAAAATAAAGCAAATTTGGATGTTGAGATCAAATCCACGCAAAGAGGAAGAGATGTAGAGAAGAGACCCAAGCATATTTGAATATTATGATCAGATCTATGGCAGAGGTGAAGAGATGCAGTGTAGGGATATAGTTTGAATGTGAAAGAGGGCCAAATAATTGGTGTATGTGATATCTTCAGATGTGATTAAGTTCAATTTTAAAGAATCAGTAAAGAGCTAGGGTCCAAAGCAAATTTGAGAAAAAGCATAAGTAATATTGAGAAATACAAAGTTGGAGTGGTAAGCATGCAATTTTTGTGAGTGAGTTTGATTTGAAATCTTGTGGATTTAAGTTTTTAAATGTAATAAAAGGGGATATGATAGGAAGAATAGGTAGTGCCTAGAAATAAGGGGATAAGTGCATCCTTCAGGTTGATGCCTACAAATCAGGCGATATGTGTCCCCATCAAGTTGGTGCATGTAAATATTAGGCGATTGATGACTACAAATCAAAGGATAGGTGTCTCCTTTTGGTTGGCACCTGTAAATCTAAGGGGATCGATGTATCCTTCTATTTAGTGCCTAAAAAATGATGTAACAATAGGTTGGAGCCTTTAACAATATTCATACATAAGTTTTGTGGTTTTCTCTTGTATGGTTTTCCATACAAATAGTTGTGTAACATGATCTAATGTTGGCTTAAGAGGGCCTAACCTAGGTTTAGTGTTCATTAGCCAAACAAATCCCTACACTACTGGACCTTTCAGAATCAGCCCACAGAGCATGGACCAAAGTTTCACTTGAAGCAGTATGGGGGGGTGTTGGAACCAAGTTTTTGCACCCTGAGATGGTTGTGATGGTGTTTGAATCATTCTATCCCTCCCTTCGAGTAGGTCACTTTGCTCTAGGGCTTGCAAGACTAGCCTTCTATTCCAGCCTTCAATACCTTCATGAAAGGGTATAGTCAACCTTCACGCAGCCCTAATTTTCTACTCAGGTACTTTTGCGTTGCTAGAGAAATAGGTCATACAAATTCCCCTATTAATATAAGTGATTTTCTTATCTTATCAAACAATTATAGTTAACACCGCGTAACCAAATATTCGTAATTGCATTCAATTATTCAATGTAATTGCAGTCATTCACGCATCATATAAACATAATAAAGGAAATTCATACATAACATATCAAGATGCAATAACATAACAAAGACTCAGAAATTGCATAATATCTCTCTTTATTAATCTCTTCCAAGTGTTTACAAACTCTGTCCACCCTACGCACATAGCTACAGGGGTCCACGCACTCAGTTGCAGACTTCTACCCTAAGCCTCTGTGCACTCAACTACAGAGCCTCTACCTATGCTACGACCCAAGACTCAGACTTCTTCTTCAAAGCTATCAGTCTATTACATGATCTGTCATTGTCTCTTTTCCCTTTTTAAACTACTTATATTTTAGCTCTTTTTATACAATCCCATGGTTTGCGGACCATGGGTAGGTCTCCTACAGCGGGCTTTACTTTACAAAACTAAGGGCGGACTACCCTTTTTGACACATAACACCTTTACGCTCCATGACCACAAAACGTGGAGTCTTTACAACTATATTACAAAAATTGACTTAAACATGGGCTTTTAGCCCCAAAATTTCCCTTAGGGGATCCTACTCCCGACAGGCCCCCAACACAAACATCGTGACTCACCCTCGATTCACTTGGTAGGCACAGAGATCTTTGCACGAAGTCCATCTAACTCAACCTAGACGACTGCAAATTCGGCCATGAACTGAGCTACTACCTACTTCACATCTTCAACTGTCTTCTCAATTACTGCTCCTGCACTGTCAGCATGAAGTTTTTGTTATGTCGATTGTAGAGTCACAAGCTTGCCTTCAATGTTTCCTGTGACTGCATAAGCTTCCTCCAGCAAGGGCTTTAATCATGCCTTTAGCACTAATTCCTTGTGCAATGCTACGTCCACCTGTTCCTTCAGCCGCTTGGCTTCCTAAAGCTTGGCTAACCTCTGTGTCAATGCGACGGTTCGTGCTTTGCCCTTAACTTCGTCATAGTGTTGTTGGAGTTCGCATGCTTTCGTCTCTAGCCTCTGTATGTTTGGGTCCTCCTACAGGCTGGTTAGGACCTCAAATGATTGCTCAAACAATTGTGTACAGTCTACTACTGCACTCTCCACCATCGTGACTGCTTCTGTGAAAACAGCCATCAATTGTTCCTTTACCTCTGGCGATGTTGAAGGTTCAGCCCTCAACCGGACCTCTGTAATCTGTAGGTTCAACTCCAACTAAACCTGTACCATATCTGTCTGAATGTCATGCACCCTTGTGGCCAATTTGTGGATGTGGACCTTGACTGGCTCCTCCTCCAGAATGGCCAACTTTGGGACCATTCTGCATGCCTCCTCCATGACCTGCATGTTCTTCTTGCTCTGATTGGTCACCTTGACCTCAGTAGTGATGGAAACATTTCTTTGTAGGGCCATCTATTTGTTTTTTATCCTGTGTTCGTTGATCCCCTGGAGGGCGTGGTGCTCACAAGCCCTCAGCTCTACGATTAATCCATCCTACAAGAGGTGGAGTGCTTCGCACGGATGCACTACCAGGTTCAGCCTAATTCCCTTCAAGGTACTGACAGTGGGCCTGTCAGCCTTTTTGTTGTCAGTTCTCCATCTAACAGCACTAGCACACTGGGAGCCATCATGTGTAGCATATCGGTAGCCTCTGACGTGCTGATAGTCATGATGGTAGACACTGTACCAGCTTGCGATGCATGGGTCTTCAACTCTTGCAACCTGGTCTGGATAGCCCCTAGTATGATCTGCTGCTACTTTTCAAATTACTGCAGGGCCTCCGCAATGACATGTCAGGCTATGGCACTGATGTCATATAAGTCTCCCTCTGTCAATGTGATAGGGTCCAGCGAGGTCTTGGTCGCTTTGGATTTCTTTCTGGACCCTCCCTTCTCCAGCTCTCTCAGGCACTTAATGTGGGCAGACGTCTCTTAAGGATCTGCGTCATGCTGCTCTATGTCCTCCTCTTTAGTCTCAAGCAAATGCATTTGCCTACCTTTGTCAGAGCCCCGCTCTGTACCACCTATCTATTTTTCTACCTCTTTTCCTGTCCGTTCCACCCAGGCCTTCTCAGCGACCTCCTTTTTCCTCTTTTTGACTGGCTGCGCCATCTTTAGCTTGGCCTCCTCCTTCTTCTTCTGTGCAATGGACTTGCTTCCACCCACCGCCAAGTCCATGGACATGCGCCACTCTACCGACCATTTATCAAGCATTGCATCGATGGTGTCATCTATGGCTAGGTACGGCAAGTTGTACCACTTTTGCGCAAGGTCCTTCCACACCCTGATAGATACGCAATGGAAATCAAATTTGAACTCAGCATAGTTCTACGGGTTAGCGTATACCATGGGAAAAAATCTTGGTTTGCAATTGATGCCCATCCTAATATTCATTTTCATCAAGATCCAGAAGATCTTGTTGTCTCGAACTCGCTCTGTGTCCTTGGTTGCCCACAGTGAAGCATACTTCACTACTACAGGAAGGTCAAGTGCATCTGAAGGGAACTAGCTCTCCTCTGGTAGCTCCCATGCTACCAGCATAAGTGACAGCAAGAGCCACGTGTAGTGGAAGGTCTTGCTTTTTTGTTGCACTTCGCTACAATTCTCCAGGAACTCTCCACGAATGTAGTCCAACTAGTTAAACTAGACTCCTTATGCACACTATTGTGCGAGCGCGACGACAGGTGTCGGCACATCGTCGGCATGAAATTTCTGCATCACCTTCCCTACAAGGATCTGTGTTTCCACCTTCACAGTGGGGTCATAGATGCTGGAGATAGCATACACGCGCAACTTCTTTACCATCTTGAATTTCTCCTTCATTACTTCTGCGAGTGCCTTCTCGGCACCCTTACTGCTAAAGATCATAGCTAGATTTTTGCTTATATATGGTAGGCACATTATTCGGTGGATTAACATATTTTTGATGGGTATCAGCACCTCTAGCCATAAACACCCATCATGCACCAAGCACAGCAACTGCTTGATGACCAAAACTGTGACCAGGGTGTGGTTATAGTGCAACACCCAGAGCAAGTTCAGCAATCTTGCCTTATCTACCCCCTTGAGCGACCTCCGTGGCTCCAATGCGGTCATTCCCATATTTGTATCTATAATGCAGCGCATCAGCTACTCGGTTTCCAGGTGCATGAACTTCTCATGGTCCGCCAAGTCCCAATATTCAAGCTTCAGTATTGGCACGTGAGCCAAGCGCAGACCATCGAAAGTAAATTCATCTGATAGTAAAGAGGTTTGCATGGGAGTCTTACTCTCATCAATGTCCTTTGTGACCTTGGACTTAGGCTTGCATGGAGGGACATACTCCAGCAACCATGTAATAGGGTTCGGACCCTGGGCTTCAACCTCCTCTACTTCAACTCTGATATCCTCATCCTCCCTCAAGATGTCTTCAATCTTCTCTTCCTCTATCTCTAGGTTTATGGCCTTGCCCTTCTCCTATGGAATGGGCTTTGGTGGTTTTCTCCTTGGCGACACGCGCACCAGTATGGTAGATTGCTTGCGCTTCTTGTCCTTCGTGGTTTCCTTGGTTGGGGTTGGCTTTGGTCTCGATGTTCTTGGCCATTTAGGGACCTCTACCAATACTTCAACCACATCAAGGGCAGCTTCTTCTAGAGCAACTACTTCAACCTCCATATCAATTTCATGCACATTCTCCTTGGCTACCACTTCTTCGGTGTTCATAGCTTATGCAAGTGTCAATATGATGTTATTCAGTAGTTCATGTGTCTCCTTTGACAATTGTTCAAATGTTGGACTCGCTACCAGATCTTGAAAGAATTCAAAGCTCATGTGCACCTAAGAGTTCAACAACCCAATTCTCAAAATTCTAAGTGTTTTTTGTTGGACAGCCACTTGTAACTTATAGGGCATTTTAAATTCAAATCCGACCACTGCCCCCAAAATTAGTTCATTAATGCTAGATTAGCGGCATATTTTCAAGGATCTGAGCCATAAATTTCATCTTAAATGTCGATCGCCCGCTCCATTTGGCATCACTTCTATCATCTTTTCATAAACAATGACTTTAATGGTCACTTTCCATCTGACCAGCATGATTTCTCCCTCGGTAGCACAGCTCCCTCCATGTTGTCGCTGACCCAGTGACACGTCCTTGCTTCACACCATTTTCCAATCGCACAGCTCCCCAAACCGGGTAGTGTAGTTTATAGTTTTGCACCTCCTTTCAGTTGCCTGGAGTGTTAAGACTGTGTTATCTTCATTTAGTCACATGGCCAGACCATCAGAATATGGTTTCAAGTGACTTCCATTCACCTTTCCTCAGAAGGGTTCGCCATTCAATTTGACCAGCTGTATTGCTCCTCCATCAATAATCTCCTTAATAACATAAGGCCCTAACCAATGCATCCTGAATTTCCCTGGAAAATTTATCAAACCTACTATCATATAGCAAAACCATGTCATTTACCTTAAATTTGTGCAGCTTGATGTGTCGATCATGCCATGCCTTTTCGCGCTACTTTTGGACCTGCTGGTGGAATCCAGCCAAAAATCTTCCTTCCTCCAGTTCATCCAGTTGTGCGAGCCTCTCTACCAGGGCTCTGTGATCCATTATATCTATAAGCGTTGTTATGTGTAGACTAGGCACGATTTATTCCATAGGAATTACCGCTTCAACACCATAGACAAGCCGAAAAGGGGTTTGTCCAGTCAACTTCTTGCATGTCATTCGATAAGCCCACAGTACTGCAGGTACGCGTAGGTCCCAATCACTTTTATGAGCATTACAAACCTTGGTTAGCGCATTTTTGAGCACTTTGTTGAACGCTTCCACCATCCCATTATCCTGCGGGTGATAAGGCGTACTCTTCCGGTGGTATAACTAAAATTCCTCCGTCAGCGAGCCAATCGTCTCATTCAAGAAGTGCATATTGCGATCACTCATCAAGATCTTTGGACAGCCAAATCACTTCAGTACATGCTCAAAGAGGAACTTTGCAGCATTCACACCTATGCAATCCTTCACAGGCTGTGCCTCTACCCAACGAGTCAAATACTCTATCACGATGATAATATACCTTTCTCCCATCTTTCCTTGTGGTTGAATAGGTCCCACAAAATCTATCGCCCACTTCTCAAAGGGTTGCAATGTCATTTGTGGATTCAAAGGCATCTCATCCCTCCACGATGGCCTGCCAGTCCTTTGACACACATCACACTCCTTGCAATATTCTTTTGAGTCCTGATAAATGGTTGGCCACAACAACCCAGCACGTAGAATCTTCTGCGCAGTTGCTCTCCCTGCATAATGGCATCCCGCAGCACCCCCATGAGTGTCCGTGAGGATGTTGCTTCTTTTGAACTCAGGTACATACCATCAAAATATCTCATCAATCCCCATCTTTTACAGATGCCCAGCAATGACCGATAAATCTATCACATGCACCACTAATTCCTTCTTTTGTTGGAAAATGTATCCTTCTGGTGTAGCTCCTGTTGTTAGGAAGTGTATTATATCCTTGAAATGACCATCCACTGCACGCACTAAAAATAGTTGTGCATCAAGCAATCCTTCTTCCAAGTTAGTAGGTTCCTCCCATGTTTTTATGTGTGACAAATGGTCTGGGCCCACATTTAAGTGTCCAGGCTTCACAACCACTTCAAAATCATACTCTTGGAACAATAAGAGCCATCTGCAGATTCTGCCCCCCAACACAGGCTTGTTGACTAGGTACTTCAAAGCGGAGTGATCCATATACATCTTGAAATGGCCTCCCAACAAGTAGTGCCTATACTTCTAGAGCGCATACACCATATTTAGTCCTTCGCTCTTAGTGGTGGAATAATTATTTTCTACTTTGGATAATCTTCGACTTGAGAACATGATAGGATGGTCCAAGCCTTCCCCTCCAGCTTGTGTTAGTATTACTCCCAATGCTATACATGATGCGTCAACATGCACATGAAACTCATTTTTCCAGTCTGGGAAGAATAGAATCAGTGTGGTGACCATATTTTCTTTCAATATATCCAAGCTCTTCTTGCAATCATCATTCCAACAGAATGTGACATCCTTCTTCAGCATTTTCTCCATAGGCATGGTGATATGGGCATAGTCTTTGATAAACTTTCTGTAATATCCCGTATGTCCCAAGGTAGCACGCAGCTGCTTCACACTCCTTGGAACTTCCAAGTTTAGTATCGCTACGATCTTCACAGGGTCTACCATCAGTCCCTGTCTGCAAACCACAGGCCCCAATAGGTTCCCAAAAGGAACACAAAACAGAAACTTCTTAAGATTGAGCACAATCTGGTATCTCTGACAAGTATCTAGCATTAGACGCAAGCTCGCTACATGGGGTTTAACTAGCCCAAATACAACCCAATCATCAAAATATACCTCCAGGAACTTATGAATAAATTCCTTGAATGCAGCAACAACTACACATGAGAAGATCGCAGGCACATTCTTCAATACAAATGACATTATAGTGTACTGAAAACAACCCCACTCAGTCGTGAAGTTAGTCTTTCTCCTATCCTCCGGCGCGATTTTGGTTTTGTGGTACCCAGAGAACCCATTAGTGAAGGAATATTCTTCTTGGCCACTTACATTGTCCAACACTTCATCAGTGAATGGAGTCGAGAAAGGATCATGTACACAAGTGTCATTCAACTTCCTAAGATCCATGCATATCCTTATTTCATCCTTCTGCTTCTTTTCCTGTACCACCATTGGACTTGCCCAGTCAGATTCTTCCATAGGCTCAATGATGCCTACCACGAGCATCTTGTCTATCTCTAAGTGTACCTTTTCCTTATATTTCAGATTTAGACGGTAAGGTATTTGCCTAACGAGCTTTGCGTTGGGTTTCAATGTAATATTCATCATACCTAGGTCCCCAATTATCCTTTTTAGGTTTGTAAACTTGGTAGGGAATAAATCCTGGTATTTGTGGAGAAATTCAGCAACCTTATCCATGATTGCATCATCCCAGTAATCTCCAATCTTCACAAATTTGGGTTCTGCCACAGTACCAATGTTTACTTGTTTCGTTTTCAATGGCGCGGTTATATTAGGGTTCTCAATCTGCAGTCCATGAACCGCGCAATGACCCTCTATTTTTTAATGTTAATCTTCTGCATATCATCGTCCTCTTCTTCAACAATTACATTATAACATTCTAGCATGCAACTTAGCTTATGAGCCCATTCAGGCTTAATTGGGTCTAAAGGATCCTACGGTATCCTAAAGATTTCTACTCTCACTTCTTCTAACGCTTCATCAATACTATCAAATCTGTCCTCGAAACTGAATGTCATCATGAATATTTCGTGTAGGACATCCCATGGCAAAGCTCTGTTTCTAAGTACCAATTCATCGGGACCACATACAGGGTATGACAGAACAAGTGCACCCACTTGGGTTGGGGATTTTCTCCATAAGCCTGGGTCCATTTGGCTAAATGTGTGCACGGATCATCTTGTTCATCATACTTGTCTGTCAATCACATCTTAGGCTTCCCAAATCATGTCCTCATCATCCTCCTACATTCACACCAATCATCAAAGCTTCCCTTATGCGTACCCCACCACCTTACAAGCGTAACGCGCAGTGCCTAGTCCAATGCCTAGAAGCATTGCTTTTCTAGTACCTCCCTTTCAAATACATCCAAAAAGATATCAACCTCATTCAACCCATCATAAGTAGGCAGATTTCTTATCTCTGACGACACATAGTGCAACGATTGGGTCATCATGTTGCAATTCAGTGTAGTTACTTCATGTAACTGATTCTACCAGCATTCTACTTCTTCATCGGAATCTGAGGTGTAGGAACTCTCACGATCCCATGTAAGCTTTCCATCCGCAGTGGGATTCACCCAATATTGGTCTCGCGTTGTTATCTTGTAGATACAATCTAGGTCATCATCACTCTCATAATCGTGGACTAGATCAGTATAGCACGATCCTTCGGCGGGATCGAGGGGTACTATTATGCACAGTGATTTCTTCTCAAAGATCATTTTTATCTTCTTCAGATTGATTACCCCATTCATATCAGTAGCCCAATCAATTCTCAGAAGCACAGGATAGGGACTGTTGTCATCAACTATCTCCATTACTTCAAAATCAGCTAGCACACTTGCTCCCTCAATATCCACGGTCACCCGCTACAGTTGCCCCATGGGGATGATCTTCTGTTGATTCGCCATCCTTAGTTGAATCATAGACCATTGCAGCGCAAGTCTCCCCATTCATTCCCAAGTCTATTTTGGTGGGACATTCGCGTCTGATCCTAAGTCCAAAATAATTTGATCCATTTCATACTCTCCTTTCTACATGGTCAGTCTCATCTCCCGTCCCGTCCTTGTTTTATGCTTTCCAATTTTTCGTACTATGCGTGACTCACTCTGTGCGGTTCCAGCAAATCTATTGATGAGCTCTTGTAACCCTTTTATAGCCTTACTATTGCGCAATAACTTCATGCAGGTCTCTAAGAAAGTTGTGAGCATAGAGGGGTCCATCTCCTGCTCGGGCTTATCCTTTCTTCCTGAGGTGGAGGCCTCAACGAAGCTCTTCTTATCTTCCATGAAGGTTTCGCGCATGTGCTCCACATCGAACTCAGCCTCCTTCACCAGAGCTTTGCGAACCCATGTACTATCTTCTGGCTATTCCCCTTGTCATCTCCCATTGAGATTCCACTTTTGAGCACTATATTTACATTTGGATCTTCCTCGCGCGGCTCATACCTCATCATCTACAGGTTTTGAGTCGGCAGAGGTGGTAGCGCCCCTTTGTCACATATTCTAGCTATCAGCATTGGACAATATTTTGTTTCATGATCAAACAACGTGCATTACTTGCATGACAGACACGTTAGATTAGTGCAATCATGGGCATAGTGTCCTAGTCCTCTGCAATTGTAGAAAATCAATTGTCCCCAACCTCTTCCATGTCCCCCTCTGCCTCAACCTCATCCGCACCCCTAAAATCCTATCCATGCCAACCCTGTTCTCTGGTCAAGGGGTCGTGTTTCGGCCTGAACTATATAGGTGGGAGTTATATCCATCATCAATTCATAGCTCCTGCAAGTACGCTCATCATGTCCTACCGACCTACAATAGTTTCAGAACATTTGTTGCAGTGCTTGTACATACTTCTATAGAAAGTTACAGTTATCAGTGGCATGTTTTCCAACTACCTGACAGATATCACACCATAATGCAGGCCCCACGCTAGGTCCTACTTGAGCTTCTAGCGTTAAAGATATTGATCTTCCTCCTGCAATGTATTTTTCAAAGACCAGGCAATGTTATTTGTCATGACCTTGACTCTTGCATTTCAAGCACCGTACCTCCTCATGCAACTCTGGTCAAACCGTCCTGTCTTGCTTCAGACTTTGCATCTCAAGGCATAGGTTTTTTAGTTGCACATGGATCTACTGAACTCCTAGATTTGAATCTTGCATTGGGGTTTCATGTAGCCTCGTGGCAATCTCCAAGGCCTTTGCCTGAGTTGTTATCTTCTGTTGCGACAACGCACTCCTTAAGTGTGGTAGTAGCAAAGCTACAAACCATTCGCAATGTCGTCCATCTATCAAATTCATGTTGGCTTCATGGACTATACACTTCAACCTCTTATCTAACTCCCAAGGCATCTCACCTGGTTGCATCGTGATTTCTTTGAATCCCATAATCGGCTGCACCTCAGATTTAGGCCTATTAAATTATCTATTCAGTGTTGCCTGGATGTTTGCCACTCCAACATTTGGGTTATCATTGGAGTACTTAATATACCAAGTTAGCGCGTGATCTTGTAGAGCACTAACCAGCATCGCCTTCTTTATATGATCATCTATAACACCTTGAGCTTCCATATGGCCCTCACAATGAACCAGAATTGGTCCAAGTCTTCATTTCCCAGGCCTTTGAACAAAGGCACCTTCACTGTATTTTCCATATTGAAATGCGGTGGAGGTGGAGGTGGTATGGGTGAAGTTGGAGGTGATGGTGGTGAAGTTGGAGGTGGTGTTGGTGGAGGTGGTATTCGTGGGAATCCTTGTCTTATTAACTGAATATCACTTCGTGAAGAAACCTTTGCTATCCCTTCTTTGTCACCTCATGGAGGTGAAATCAAGGGTCTATACTTTAGACCCTTTTTTCCGTCGTTCCTATAAAAAAAATTACTTCACGGAGTCCCGAACATCAAGGTATTTGAATAACCCATTTTTCACACAATAGCATTTTAATCCAGGTATTCAAAGATTTTATGTACTTACCTCGCAGTCCTTTGAAAAGGCGTCGCTCCGCCTCACTGTAGTTGACTAAGGTGTCAACCTCGAATTTAGTCATAAATCCTCCTATGATGTGATTGAGCCAATTATCGACCGTGCAGGTGATCTTATCCTCTAACGCTTCCAACCTTCGCACTAGCTCTGGGGTCCACACAATAAGACCGTCAAGTTTCCACCTTCCTTGTCTATTTGCTAGCTTTGTGATCCACTCATATAGCTCAATAGGGAAGGAGCTAAAAAAGATCTCATGGATCTCTGTATACAGGTATCTGTCCAACCACTATTCCTTTGTCAGCCACGGGTTCATGTTCTCCTGCGCCGCGAATTCATGGATCTTTCTATCCAACCAATCTCCAATCTCCTTCTTAGTTGGATTCCAATGATACAACATCACATCTCTTATGCAGATTCTGGTCTCAGCAACGAAACCATTTTTGGCTTGAGGGGGCTTGACCCAGGTTCAGCGTTAATTAGCCAAACAAATCCCTACACTACTGGCCCTTTCGGCATCAACCAATGGAGCACAGACCAGAGTATCACCCAAAGTAGTATGGGGGGGTGATGGAACCAATTTTCTGCACCCTAAGATGGTTGTGATGTCATTTGAATCCTTCTATCCCTGCTTTCATGCAGGTCACTTTGCTCTAGGGCTTGCAAGACCAGCCTTCTATTCCAACCTTCAATACCTCCACGAAAGGGTACAATCAAATTCCCCTATTAATCTAAGTGATTTTCTTATCTTATCAAATAGTTATAGTTAACATCGCATAACCACATATTTTTAATTGTGTTCAATTATTCAATGTAATTGCAGTCATTCGCGCATCATATAAACATAATAAAGGAAATTCATACATAACATATCAAGATGCAATAATAGAACAAAGACTCAGATATTGCATAATATCTCTCTTTATTAATATCTTCCAAGTGTTTACAAACTTTTTTCACCCTCCGCACACAACTGTAGGGGTCCACGCACTCAGTTGCGGACTTCTAAGTATACCTTCACATATACATTTTAGGTTATATAACATTTATTTTTTGGTTTCACAATGAATCACGTTATCAAAAATTGATTTAGACAACCTACTCAAGATTTCCTTGATGGATTTTGTATTATACTTATTGTTCTTCTTTCAATCCACTATATATTTCCATACATCCAAGACAAGAGCCATTAGATAAAACTTCATTCTCACCTTTCATATTGCATAATCTGATCCATTCAATAATGGTTTTTCATATGGGGAAAATCCATCCTGGCTAACCATGTCCCTTAATATCTATCTTCCAGTGGTTAAACTATTCCAGAAGGAACTTGTTGTGATACCAATTATTGGAAACAACGATAATAATGAGAGGGGGGGAGTTAATCAATATTATAAAATTTTAAGATTATTTAGTATCTTTAAGTCGTTACTAATATACCACACAATAGCACTATAAATAAAACAACATACACATAGATGTTGGGTGCGAGATCCCCCAAGGGCAGTTTTGGGGCTAAAAGCCCATGTTTAAGTCAATTTTTGTAATATAATTATAAAGACTTTGAACTTTTTGGTTGCAGAGCTTGAAGGTGTTATATGTGATGTAGACTACCTTCACATTGCATATGAAATGACGGTAGAAAATTCATCTCAGAAGGAAGAAGTACACAAAGAATCAAAGAAGATTGAAAATGATGGCTACTCAAGTGATGAACTAGATGATGAAGAATATCCCCTAGTCATGAATGCTAAAGTTGTTGATCATCAAAATAAAAATTCATATGAAAAGGATGAAGTTGAAGCTAACAAAGATACAAAAGAAGTTCAATCCATAGGTACGCTACTATTATGTTGTAATTGTAGAAGAATAGTTCATCTTTCTTTTAAATGTTCATATGCAAGTTTAGAAAATGGTAGTGATAGAGAAGAACATGAATTTGAGATAAAACCTTATGAGTATGAGAAATAAAGATTTATCTCATCTAAAGATAGTAGTATCTCTGCATCTCATAATGTTGCAAAGGAATCTCCACTCATGAAAATGGAGGCTCAATACATTGAATCAGAAAGATCATATGCAAAAGAAGAAGATATTAATGAGAATATATATTTTAGAAGAAAACTTATCTCTACTTTAGAATAGATTAAGAGGCTGATAGAAACAAACCAGAGACAAAAATAATTTTTTGTGGGAAAATGAGAACTAGGAACATGATCTCGATGAATTATGGAAAACAATTGTTATCCTAAAGACCTAGCTAGAAGAAGCTAAAAGAGTGGAAGAAGTGATGAAAGGCAATTAGAAGTTAACAGAATATCAATGTGAGAAATTATAAATTGAGAATGTTTCCTTTAGAAATGATCATAAAAATGCAAATAACTAGATGAAGTTTGGAAGGAGTTCTAAAATGTTGGATAATATACCTAGAAACCAAATATCTCTCTATGTTAAAAGAGGAAATTATTATCATGAAGTGGTCAAGGAAGAATCAATTGCAAGGAAATCAAAGACAAAAGATTCTAAGAGCTATGTCAACATTCTTGAAGGAATCAATAGCTAGTCAAACCAAGTGAGTAACACAACCACAAATCAGCAAAGAAATGACTGAACCAGCCACACAAATAGCAGGAAAGAAGGTGATGATCAACTACAACAAAGTCATATCAGTCCCACTAGCAGAGATGGAGCAAGGAAATAATACCAAGAAAGGAAGGTTAATAACAACAATTTGAACAACTACGAAAATGAAGTGAAAAATCAATAGGAGCCACATCCCCCTCAAAAAGACAATCAACAAAAAAGTAGAAGAAATTTTCCTCAAAGGTTGCTTGCTCCCAGATACCAAAGTATTTTCTATGGATATTACCTTTCCTATAATATATTTCACCATGAGGAAATGGAATATAAATATTATTCAAGAAATCAAAATATTATGAATAAAAAGCAAGAGATAATCTAAGATCTCAAAGAATAAGTATGTGAGCAATAAATCTTGAGGGTATGATAAGAATGTTGAGAAATCTAAGGCATATAGATTAGGTGATCTATCTTACTTTGATAACTGCTTGTGATGTATCTTAAAATTAACTTAATTAAGTTCTTCTTTCACTTATTATTATTAGTGTTCCTAATCATCAAAAAAATACCAAACAATGAAGAACAAAAGACAAGAGGACAAAACATATAGGCAATCAACCAGGGTCAAAACCTCTCCACTTGATAGGAAAACCCAAAAGAACTCTTCTCTTCTTATATAACTTCAAATGAAAAATTCCAAGACCTATGACCCTTGACTAAGACCCCTCCAAGATCAAGTAAAACTTCTCCTTGATATATTCCCTTCTCGCAAAGTCAAACCAAGTCAACTTGCCTTATAGCAACTTCAACTTCTCCTTTTTCAAGCCTCCAACTTCAGCGTCTCTTCCTGCAATTCTCAGCCTACCTGCAACTTCTGCAGTTTTCATACGTGTGGGCAGTTTGGCCTTCTCCTTTCTTTGCTTGACTCGATTTATTCTTCCTGAGAATTTGACTTGCCAACGAGACCTCTATTGTGCCAAAACTCAGCTCTTGTTGATGATTGCAATTTTGATTTTTTAGCTCCTCTTCACACTTGTGAGAGTGATGACCCAAAAACAATCCAAAATTATTTGATTTTCTTCTTTTTATGCTTCCTCCTTATTTTCTTGGTGATGAGGATTATTTATGTCTTCTTATCAAACTTTTGTGTTGTTTCTTGGATGCCTTCAAAAGTGATGTACTATCCTCATATATATATATATGATTATAGTTCTAGCTTATAGGCCTACTTGTCACTATTGCTAGGCTAACTTGACACTTGGGAACGGCAACTTGTCTTGGAGAATTATGACAAGGTCTTGGAGGGTCTTTGACCCTATTTTTTACTCAAATAAAATTTTCTTTACAATGTGTAACAAGCCCACAAGGGTCTCTTATACATGAAAATGACTCGATTGACTTGTAGACTCAATGACAAGCCCTAGAAGCACTTAATGGGTGCTTGACCTATAAATAAAATAACCTTGAGAATGAAACCCATGCCTCAAGATTAAGATTAATAATTTTGTTCATTACATCAATTACATAAAATCGTGATTACATATGTCATTATGAAGACCGAACCTAGTTACATATTTCAACACTCCCTCTTAAGTAGGGATGTATTCATAATCCATACAAGGTACTTGGAAATTATCGAATTGAATAATTTTCATATGAAGAGTTGGATTGGTAAGCCATCTCATAAGCTACTTCCTTAGCTTATTCCAATGCATCTGAGTCATACCAACCAACATTTTCACATTGCAAGGCCTTGACTAGAAACTCTATATCTCCACAAGATCAGAGCACAGTGCTATAGTGACCAATGATTGATAGACACCATCGTAATTGTCTCTCAAGGCACATACCCCACCTAGGTGTTCACGGGGTATGTCCCTTTAGGACAATTCCTATCTTGGAATAACACATCCTCAAGAAATTTCCTCTTCGACTACTCTTACATATTGGATGCCCTACCACATCCTTAAAGAGTATCAATATTAATCTCAGATGCTTACCTAATCCTCCACTCTTTCTTCACAATATGAAGACAAGAATGATGTGTCTATCTCTCCCTCTCAACTAGGGAAGATATATTCATTCTTATAAAAGGAATATACCCAAGCTCCCTCTTATCCAAGAACTTGTTACCAACAACAACTATCTGATCTTTGGTGGATATCATAGTACCATCAACTTCTTGTAGGGATACTCCTTTCTATGTCATGAATTTCATCTTCATCATGGAGCCTTAATCTTCTATATTTTTCTTTGTAGGGAATCAACCATCCATCACTTTCCTTCAACGAATCATAGGGTTTACCCAATAATCATGTCATCCTTCTTTCTCATTGAAAAGTGATCTTCTATTCCACATCTAACTTTTCTTCGTACAAATACCTCTTCCAAGTCATGTTACTTTCAAGATATTCCATCTATTATTATGAGTACTAGTTGTAGGTGACATCTACAACTCTCTTTTGATAGCCCTGTATCAAACAAACGAGATGTTGTTCAAAAATCAAAATGAACATCAAACCAAAGTTACCTTTTCTGATGGAATTTCATCATGATATATTATTACTTAATGATCCAGTTGGATATTAGTGGCCACCGAACTTTTCCACTTGGACCTCTACCATTGTTTCTTTCAGTTTCCTTAATTGTAGCACAATTTACTATTTTGGCAGTTTTTTGTGTCCTGAACTTCAGGAGCAGTTTTGATGCCATAAACGACATTTTTTTAGAAAATGAGCAAATGAGAGTGTTTACCTCTTGTTTTTAGTGAAAATTATATTCCTTAGATAGATATTTCTAATGAGGTATCATACGTGTCAAACGGAGATCGTATGCCAAAGTTACGACACCGAGAAGTTGATGTACCAATTTACCCCAACGAGGCCCACAAACTTTTGGCACTTCAACTCCTAGGGTTAGGTTTTTGGATGTTTATGGTTTTTCATCATTTTTCAATAATAAATAGGCCTTCAAGCCTCATTGTAACAAATTTCATAGGTATGTAACCGCCACATATCTTCTCAGAGATAAGCTACCATCGCCCGAGCTAATTTTTTTCCATCTTGCATGTAAACAATTTTCAGTATTTCGTTATCAATGAATTGAAGTTAAGTTTTCCCTGTAGCTCTATGTTTTTGTTTAAAATTGTATTTCATTTCGTTCCTGTATACATATGGATTAGTTGTATCAGATCGATTTTATCTTTCTTTGTTTTTCTATGCAGTCCCCAACGAGGTTGGGGTATGAGGAGTTAGGGCTTGAATTGGTTGAACCTTTGCAAGACCGGCCTCGCCGATCCTAACTGCCTCCTATGGCACAAGAAAATAAAGACGATGGAGCAAGAGATACCTTGAAAATATTGCTAAAAGAAGCCCTCGAGCGACAAAGGAATGCAATGATGGACAACTTTTACTAGATCCTTCAGCAGATGCCCACAAGTGACACATCTTCATCCAACAGCCACTCTAGAGGCACCATTCTCTTCAAGGTACTAGTCAACTTTTACATTCCCATATTTGAAGGCTATATAGATGTTGACATCGTAGATAGATGGTTAATTCTATTGGAAGGATATTTTTCCATTCATAATTTTTCCAATATGGAAAAGATCACTTTTGCACTCTTCAAAGTCGCCCCCCACATCAAGGACTGGTGGGAAACCTACTGTGACCAGGGGGACGAGAGAGAACCCTCGTTATTTTCAGCCACAGCCACTTGGAATTATTTCTGGGACACCATCACGGAATAGTATTACCATGTTGGTAACTATGAAGATAAATACATAAAGTGGACCACACAATGTCAGGGAAGGGACCAAGACCTGCCATAGTTCAAAAATATTTTTCATACCCTTCACACAAAGTTGGGTATCAAGGATTATGAGTGTAATATGGTATTCAAGTACTGCAATTGTATACACAAATACATCCAAGATGACATGGAGTTCCTAGGCATATCCTCGCTTGGTGTTTCCTATCAATAGGTTGTCAAGATCAAGCAAAAATTTAAACAAAAGAAGTGAGACTTTGGATTTGTGAATCGAAAGCAAGGGAAAGGCACCCCAAAACCACAGAATAAAGGAAAAATCCAAGGTGAGGTGACCCTAGACAACCTGTAGAATCCATAAGCAAAGAACAACACCACAAAGAGAAAGAAGGGCATAAGAAAGTGGTGTGAGTTCCATAAGAGCCCCACTCACAACATAAGTGAGTGTCGAGCCAAGCAGTCATTGGTGGCCGAGTTGAAGGCTTCAGAGTCATATGCATGTTCTAACTCTAAGTCAAAACTTGGCAAGGGGAATGAAAAAGGGAAGCATATTATTGATGTAGATCGTAGCACCATTGTTGACACCACCAAGATTAAGAAGATTGATCTCAAACATCTAGAGGAAGGGGAGCATCTCTTCCACTCACAGATGCGGGTGAAGGTGATCCGAATTTAAAGAGAAACACAACAAATTATAGATATAACCATAAATACAGAGATGCAGTAGAAATACAAATTCGTTTCATTAATATCAAATAATGGAAAATTCTTACAAACATAATGGAAATGAGACTAGCTCGGGTGATGGTAGCTTATCTCTGAGAAGTGATGTGGCGGCTACATGCCTCTGACTTGAGTTAAAATGAGGCTCAAGGGAAATTTTATTATTGAACAATAGGAGAAAACCCTAACCCAAGGAGATGTAACACCAAGACTTTATGGGCCCTGTTGGGGTTAGTTGGGCAGCCAACTTCCTGGGGTCGCAACTTGGTCATATTATCTTTGTTTGACGCGCATGATACCTCATTGTAAATCTCTCTTCCAGGAATACAACTGAAAACATGATTTCAATGAAATTGCCCAGACGAATATTGCCAAAAAAACCTCATTTATGGCCTCAAAAAGGCTCTAGAAGTTTAGGACCTGAAAACTACCAAAAATAGTAAACTATGCTACAATTAAGGGAAAAAAAAAAAAAAAAACTGACAAAACAATGGTGGTTGTCCAAGTGGAAGAGGAGGGTGGCCACCAATATCCACCTAGATCATTCCTCCCCTCGTAGGAAGCAATGGTCTCCATTGCGTTGAGTTCCTCCATGAGATGAGGAAACTTCTGCTAAACTTGGTCCCTAGTGAGCCATTTTCCTTGGTGCGGAAATTGACCGACTTTGACAACTCAATACACTTGGATCTTCTACTAGCGAGTGTTATTGATTTACATGTCCATGATCTGATCAGTTGCAACTTTTTCCATGTAGTTCAGATTTAACTTTGTTGGTGTGATTTGTTCTGCAATGCCGAATGTGTCTAGTAATGGTGGAGAGTATGGCCGAAGGCGATTCACATTGAACATTGGGTGTAGGACAAGGAATGGGGGAATTATGAGCTCAAAATCATTATCTCCCATGGCCTTGGTGATAGTTTATGGCCCATATCGAAGTGGGCCAATCTTGCGATGGGTTCAAGTGAGGCACTCCTTCTACAAATGTAGCCAAACTTTGTCACCCACCTAGAACTTGTGTGGCACCTAATGTTGATCATGTCGTTGCTTGTACTTATCATTGGCTTTTTCCAATATGTCATGGACATGTTGGCAGATGTGTTGAATGTGCTCAATGAATTTATTTGCCTTGTCGACTTTGGACTAGACATGAGCTGAATCTATGTGAGTCACTACAAATGGTATGGCCACGTCAATGGGACATAGTGGTTGGAATCCCAAGCCCACCTGAAAATGGTTCTGGCTAGTCAAGGAGCCTGGTTGTAGTTATGTTGGACATAGGGGAGGCTCTCATCCCATGTGTGTGGATGCTTTGAGTTGTACATGCGCAAAATGTGTATGATCATCATGTTGATGACCTTTGTCTGGCCATCAGTTTGGGGATGGAAATATGTGGACTTAGTGAGCTTGGTGTCCAGCATCGATCAAAGTCTGGACCAAAATGTACTAAGGAACCTACTATCCTAATCTGAGATGATAAACTGGGGGATCCCAAATTGTATCCACACTCATTCAAAGAAGAGTTTAGCAGTGGCTTTTGTTTTGATATTCTTCTTGTAGGCCACCATAATGGCCATCTTCGAGAATCTATCGATGATCACAAAAACATAATTGTTTCCATGCTTAGTAGAAGGAAGGCCCGACATGTAATCCATGGAGATGGATTCCCAAGGTCGACTAGGGGTAGGAAGCAGAGTATAGATACCTTGCTTCTTGATGGTCAGTTTGGAAATGACGAAGGTAGTGTAGGATCTGACGTACTTCCCGACATTTGTTGAAGATTCCACCAATAAAAATACTTCCGTAGTACTTCCACCATTTTCTTGACCCTGAAATGCCCAGCGGCCTGACTATAGTGCGCTTCCCAAATCATCTTCGCACGCTCGCTTTAAGGAATACAAAGGTGTCCCATATGGCATAACAAAGCATCTTGGAGTTGAAAATATGGAACTTGTTGACCCTCCAAGAGTGTATGGTATGTGTGGTTGAATTCTAGGTCGCTTTTGTAGAGAAGTGGCCAATCATAAGTCTCATGCCCATAAGAGTTGGGCATGGTGGTTAATGCCATGATCGGTGGTCAGTTGAGGCAGTCTGCAACATTATTTTTGCTACCCTTATTGTACTTGATATTCAAATGGAACTATTGTAGGTATATGGACCACTTCTTATGATGATCATTCTGCAACTTCCCTTGCGTCTGTATGAACTGCAGGGATCAATGGTCTGTGTGGATGACCGTTTCCTTCCCCAAAATGTAATGGTTCCATTATCAGTAGACCTGCATAATGGAATACATCTCTTTTTCATAAGTGGGATACTTCTAGACTATGTCTGAAAGTGTCTCACTTTGATATGCCATTGGATGCCCCTATTGAGTAAGGACTGCCCAAATAGCATAGTCAAAGGCATATGTCTCAATCTCAAACGGTTGTTGCAAGTCTACTAATGTGAGCATTGGTGCAAAGCAGAGGCGATGTTTCAAATCTATGAATGTCTTCTATTGAGATTCATACCAAAAGAATTTTTCTTTCGCTCCCCCTTTGGTGACTTGACTCAAGGTCCAAATTATATGAGAGAACCCCAACACAAACTTGTGTTAGAAATTGGCAAGACCCAGAAAGGTGTGAAGCTTTGTCAAAGTGGTTGGGGTTAGCCAATCCCAAATGACTTGCATCTTGGCTAGATCCACATGCACCCCCCATTCATCAATAATGTATCCCAAATACTAAACCTCGGTCATGCCAAAAGTGCATTTCTTCAAATTGGCACGTAGCTTGTGTTGCCACGATGTTTGGAGAACCTGTTGAATGTGGTGGAGGTGCTCTTCCCAAATCTAGCTGAAGATCAGGATGTCATCCAAGTATACCACTACAAATGAGTTGGTGAATGGCCGCAAGATGTCATCCATCAACCTCATGAAGGTTGCAGAAGAATTCATAACCTGAAAGGCATAACCAACCATTCAAAAAGGCCCTCCTTGGCTTTGAAGGCAATCTTCCACAAATCGAAGGGTTCGATTCGTACCTGGTGATATCCAGACTTCAAGTCAATCTTGCTGAAATATTTTTCCCCCTTTGAGTTGGTCCAGAAGGTCATCAATTTGTGGGATCAGGTACCTATTATGGACAGTGATCTTGTTCAATGCCTTATAGTCAATACAAATTATCCAAGTCCCATCCTTCCTCTGTACCAAACTGATAGGGCTCCCACAGGGCAATGAACTCAGCCAAATGTGACCTTTCTGTAGTAACTCCTGAATTTTCCTCTTGATTTCATCGTTTTCCAGAACAGAGCGCCAATAGATTGGTCCATTAGGTAATGGGGCACCTCGGGTCAAATCGATGGAGTGATTGACCTGACAATGTAAAGGCACCTCTGCGGGGGAGGTGAAGATGTCCTCGTACTCCTCCATGACCTTGGCCATTTATTGTTGTCATGCAGAGGGGGCCTATCTAGAGGTCGTGGCCACCGTATTCTTCTTTCCTTGAGGGCATATCATCAGGAAAACAAATTTCCTTGTTTTTTAAATGAGCTTACTGCATTGTTTTGCAGTAACCAGAGAGATGGTGGTAGGCGGTGCTACCTTTGATATCCTGTACAACTTATTTCCCAAGGTAACAATAACAGCGTGAGGCCTTGACTCATACACATCATCTTTCTTCCACAAGTATGGTTGGCCTAATAATACATCACAAACATTGTTAGGCCCCTATACTACTAGTGTAACCCCTTATTGTTATTAGTACAACCCCCTTATTATATTGTTGTACCCATGTAGTCCCCATATTGTTATTATTGTGCCCATAGAAGCCCACTATTGTTATTATTGAGCCCTTAAATTATTATTGTTATGTCGGCTCTAATTATATTATGACCCCTTAGACTCCTATATATAGAAAGGAGGTCTTGTCATTTGTATCATCTAAGAATTGTTCATTTGTGTAATGTAAATGAGGTTGCCCCCTCGAAGAGGCTTATTTCTAAAGTGTTGTTCTATATTTTCTATATTTTTGTGAGTTGGTTTCATAACATTTGGTATCAGAGCTTTGGATTCTAGGCTTTCGTTGCTCCAAATAGGCCATCGTGGAATGTTCGCTATAAATTTTTTTCTGTGGCGTTTCAAAAGTGAAAACAAAACCCATTTGAGATGAAATCGTGCTAAACCTCAGGTTTGAATTTCAGAGCTTTTTGCACAATAGTTGCAGATATATGATCTGAGAATGTTGGTCTTTTTGCAGACTCCTGAATTACATTCCAAACAGGTGACCTTGGGAAAATAGTCATAACTTTTGTTTTGAGCATCAAACTCAAATTTCGTAAGAAGTTACAAAAAGAGGATGGACTGCAGTTTCATGTATATATGTTTTAGACTCGAAGGTCAAAACAATGACTTCTAAAAAGGTATATAATTAGGTCATCTTGGGAGATTGTGCATAACTCTGCCTTGGAGAATCTAAATTTGATCAGACTGGTGGCATTAGAAAGAGAACTTGAAGAGCTACTGCGGGAAAAAATTTCAAAACTTGGATATCTGAAATTACAGAGTTACAATCGTTTCAAGATTAAGCTCCTAAAATCAAGGAAAATCGAGATGAGGAAGTTTGATCGCAAGGATCCGGTAAACTACAGATGGAGAAATATTTTGATCTACATGGTGTACCACTGTTACAAAAGGTATGTATTGCATCTTCGTATTTAGAACAATATCAATTTTCATGGTATAAAGAGCTTTGTTCTCGTAAACAACATGTTACATGGTCAATTTTCACGGAGGTAATTATAGCACATTATGAGAATACAAAGAGAAACACCTTCTTTAAAGCAACACCACAACAATTGGAAGAAAAAAAGAGAAAAATGGCTTTGTTACAAAGTAGAAAGCAAAATTATGGCAACAAGGAATTCTACCCCTCACAACTATAAAGATGGAAGTGTTGTTTCTCCTAGCCTTCCACAACCTACAAGGGTTACACCACAACA